>JAGDQP010014290.1:0-45594 GCA_022664845.1 Lepisma saccharinum | reverse complement strand
GATCGACAACCCCCCTCATTTTCTATGATAGACTTTTAATAAACCCTGCTTAATAGGATGGAATTAATGTCATAAGTCAATATATTACGAACAACAATATGGTATCTTTACATTTGGTCCTGGCCGAATCCCTTCCCCTCCCCTATATTAGCCTGAGCCTTAAATGCCTAAAAGCCATAGATAAAATTCAATAGTTAAAACGTTGCGAACTCATTAAAATATACAAAAGTTTTTTTTAATAAATAAGCCTATAAGGTGGATAAATGTTTCGATTTTCGGATGCTTGTTTAAAGAAAGATAAAGAAGTTACATTTTTTATTTATTTTCTGCTAATCTTTCCTTCTTGGTAAGAGTTGATTATGTTACTTTCATTTTACAAACCAGAAAAACAAAAGCAAAAAAAAGAAGGAAATACAGATATGCGCAAGAAGTGTTGTTTAATCCTAGTTGGTACTTGGTACACGTGATAGCTGTTAGGTTAAAGTTCAATTCACCAGACATTACGACTGCGATGCAACAAGGAAACAGAGCACTGTCTTCCTTCCACAGGCTGTTTCATAAAGTTAAAATTAATTGAATACGCCGTAACAGCACTATGGCATACACCACTCCCGATACGGGGAAGACTGTTCATCACGTCTAAACGTAAATGTTAAGAAACTAAAATTAATAAAACTGAACATGTAGAAGGTCTTAAAGTAAAACCATCCGGTGTAAAAGACCTGAAGGAATCACAGTAAAACAAACGGGGAGTATACAGGGCCCTCGGTATAACAAAAACTAAAATCAACCGATGTTAACGGACCATCACATACTTTTTAAAAAAACATTGCAAAATGAAACTTCGCTCAAGCTCTATCTCAAGTAGAGCTTGAGATGGAAATGTGAATTTCATTTATGGCAACTTTTGGCTCAGGCCGAATGGATGATGATGGGTGAATTGGTGGAATGAAGAAAGTGGGAGGAAACGGGACAACCCCGAGAAAACTCACGCACACGATGTTTGTTCACCGACGATCCCTTGCACCAGAAGTGAGCGCTCTACCACTAATCCACCGGGACCCCTAGAACCGAGATGCTCGACAGTTTGTGGAATACTGATATGTTGCATATTGGTTTCTATTTTGAATTTTCTTACAACTTTTAGGCATCTCATCCTCGGGCCGGGAAAAGGAGGAGAGGATGCTGGGAGGTAGTCAGCAGCACATTCGCGGCATTTGTCTGTTGTGACTAAGAAACCCCCCTAGAAACCCGTTTCCAAAGCTCTACCAACAGAGCTACCGCTGCTCGTTGTGGCATTTTTGAAAATAATAATAAAATATTACCATATCAGTTGTTACCAGCTGAGGAGTAAAGTTTAAAACGAGGAAACGAGAAAAGTGGGTGGTGGTGGTGGTTTGGGGGCGATTCAACCAGGATTTTCAGTTTGGGGCTGTGTAAGTAGAATTTCGCATGATTTCTATCGATTAACCTAAAAGTTGAGTGTGTGGGCTCGGTCGGGACTCTCCCTCCCACTTGGGTGGTCTAGCAGAATCCATGGGAATGGGTATTGGTTTGCTTTTAGTTACGTATGTTTCACCGTTTCCAGGTAGATATATATATAATATGCTGTACAGCAATTTCCACACGTTCTACTGCATTAAGGATAACTTCGTTCGCTTTATATAATTTCGGTATTGCTATATTTGTATTTCATTTCAAAGATTGTTTCCTGCCATTATTCCTATCACTGCCATTACGTTATGTACGAGCAAGAAACGTGTCCGTGCTCTCGACTCTAATTGTCAAAAACTCAATTTATTTGTTACATATGTTGCTTCGCCAAAGTCGCTAGTCTGCGTCCGGCCTTATATAGCAGGAACACGTTCCATTTTCTAAAATATTCTAAAGTTGAAAGAATGGAAATGAAAAAGAGGAATTTAATATCAATACATACATGTTTTCACAATCTGACGGTAACGTCGTGGACTTCGGATCGGCAATGGGTGGCCACGTGGGCTCGAACTACACGACCGACGATCCTGACTGTGGTTTTCCAGGGATGTCCTCTGTTTCACCAGGCGAATACCGGTATACAACCTTAAGTGAAGCTCTGGCCGATACCTTCCCCTCCCATATCCCGGCCTGAGCCAAGGATGCCTAAAGGCCATAAATGAATTAAAAAATATATAGGTAGTAATATGCAAGCACCCATGAACTTTTAACCGGAAGTGGCCAATATAAGTGTTAACCAGTGATTCCTCCTGACCCTCCCCCTGTGGGGGGTGTCTCCCTCCCAAATTCTCAAGAACACCACCCAGCACTTTAAAAATTGTGTGGTCAAAAATCGATTGAAACCGTGCAAAACTCCACTTACAACCTCCCAATTTTGAGTTTACACACACACAAACACAAACACAAACTGAAAATCCTGGCGGAATCCCTGTGCCAATTAGTGCTCGAATTGGGGAAAACATTTTAAATTTGGGATTTAGTGTTTTCCTGCCTTTTATTATTGGAACTTAATTGCCTTTATTTTAATAGTTAATTACCAACATTAAGTGCAAGCGTTCACTTACCTTTTCTAACCCACTTATGTAAGCGTTCCCTTACACTTATAGAGCATTAGTGTCAACTTTTATTTACTCACAACTTGCATTGATACCTCACATATACAATTTCTGTTACCTAAAATTGTTGTTGTGCAATATTATTGAATAGAAAAAATGGGAGAACTTTCCATTTTAAACTTGGCAGTAAGTAAATGGTCAATTTTCCTCCTGGTTTATTTGTAACGAAGTTTTAACTGGAAAGTCCGCCAGTTTTATTCTATGTATTATATAATTTAACAACTTTAGATGACAAAAGTTGTAGATTCGAGGTGTCAATGGTTATCCCTCGATATACGTACATTGCACGAGTAGAGTGGATGAATATAGGGCCTACGCTACCACCGGAAACTATATTATTTGCAAAACATTCTTCCAAATAGCCGCCATGTTTTCAAGTAAGCAAATAATTTTAACTACAATTTCACTCACACGATCCTCTGTTACATAAAATTTAGAATTATGTCTTATTATAATATAGAGTAATATTAAAATAATTATATAAAACTTAAATAGTACAAGGTTTCGTTAACCTACCTTATTTACATTATACATAACATGTTTCACGTTTCCTTTTTCTCCTCTTGCGTTGAGGGTCGCACAGGTCACTTTTGGTAATGACGTATAAAGATAACGTAACCACGCCACCTGGACGGGATTTTATCTAAACAGGTTTGCCAGTAAAAACAAATTTTTTTTTTGTTATTTTAGGTAGATTTCGAAGAAAAATCTACCTATTGAGGTCGGTACGATATATATATATTAACACGTTAGCGGCCATAGTTTTGAAGATATTTGAACCAAATGTTAATATGTTTTTTCTAGGTTTAATAGCTCGACTAAGTTCGTTAATGAGCAAAATCGGCAAAAGGAGTGGTCGGGGGAGGGGGTTGAAATTTGGAAGAAAAAATATATATCAGCCCTTATGAAGTTTAGAGGGAAGCTTTGTCTGCATAATTTATAGTATTCCCTTTGAAGTTTACGGTGAGACCAACGATTCAGTGGTTGTGGGGGTACGAGTATGGGTGGGGGTGGAACTTCTAAATTTTTAAAACCATGTCTTGTGGGGTATCGTTGAAATGTTCTTGATGATTAATATATAAATCAATAACTAGTTTCTCGATAGCGCTCATATAAGGCGAGATTTGAATTTTTGAAAATAAAAAAAGAAGTTCGAGATCTACCACAGCCTGTAGGTCTGCCGAAGGGATTTTTTTATTTAGACATATCGATATAAATGATAACGAGAATTTGAGTATTTCACATAAACTTGAATATAAATTAAATTTTGCATAAAAAGTGAGCATTGCGTTTTTTTTTTTTTTTTAGTTTCAGCAGGTATTAATAAAATGGGGGTTACTAGAAAAATAAGCCACCGTGGTTAATTTCGTTTATTTCAGAATGAAAATCGTGATCCAAGTTTGTCATGCCGCCGGCAATTTTGCCTGAGGTTTTCCAATGCTTTTCTTCAGTCTCAAAAGGTGAACGTTGGGATGTACCCTAACATACATGTCTTGTCCACTTCATTCATTGTCAGTATTTTCTTAAAAGTAATAGTGACGTCATCTCTCAAGACGAGACAAGCTTAGGCTGCAATTAACGGTTTTCAAAAACTGAAAGAATGTATAGTATCATTTGTTTACCTATACATTTTGAGTAGAGCTAAATTATTAAACTGATAAGTAGTATCTGACTTTGAAGCAGAATTTTGATTAATGACCTAAGTAAAGTTGTGACTTTCTAAGCATGGGACCTACAGTATACATTCAAGTGGGCTTCGGAACACTCCGTTCAACCTACCTAATAAGGAAAAATCACATTAAAATCCTCTTCAAGGCTGTGCCTATAGGAAAGTGCTTTATATGCATAAAAAGTCACACAACTAAAAATCATTTAGTCCCTGAGGAACAACAAATACAAATGAAAATAATTTAATGTGAGCTATTATTGGCATATAATAGATGGATAGTGACAAAAAGCAGTAAAAGGAAAAAAGTGTTTAAAAGTGTAAGAAAAATGTATAAAAGGTGAGATAAAGTATGTCTGGAATTCTGTTCAGTTACTGCTCCAAATGTGTACCAAGAAAAAATGTGCTTTAGAAGTGTTGTGATTGTGATCTAAATTATTTAATATTTCTTACGGAACACATTCGAACATTTCCACAGCACTTTATTACACAATTAGTACAGTTTTGAAACATTTTCTGGTTTTCAATAGTGCCCTAAAAGTGTAAGAAAGTGCGTTTTTTTTTACAGTGTACTTATTCGTGTGAAATTGCAATCTCCCACCTAACGTTTTGAAATCTTGAAATTAAGAGTGAATTAATATTGAAATATCAGACATAAAGTGCAACATTCCATAGCTAATTATCCAAAACCAGCATTATTGTTCACATTAAACTGTGTTGAATGTCACTGATATAATTTTGCCGAATTTGTAATATATTTACTGTTTGTTTCATTTCAAAACTGAGAGGGGGCCATAAAATTTTAATTTTATTTTAAGGGGTCCGTGGACTAAATAGTTTGAGAACCACTGCGTTAGGGAATTCGTGCAGGGTTTATATATAAAGATTTAAGACGTCATTGGGAACATTTATCAGTTTTAGCTACTCGAGAAATTTTACCTTGTACTCACGATTTTTTTTTAACATTATCACTCGCGAAATGTAAACACGACTTTTTCAAAAGAGATCTACTGTTTCTACAAATATCATTTTGTAGGGGTGAGAACTATAGAATTGTTTATTGAACGTTTCGATGCTTGAGTTTTATGAAAGCGGAAAGCAGAGCCCAGAAATTTTAGAACATCCATCAATACTTTGGTACACGATGAATTATAATAAGTGTAATTTGAAGAGTTTTGTTTATTTAACAGAAGGATTTCTGAGCACAAGATATAAAATAACGATTTTCAACGTAAAATAATAATAGTGTACACTCGATCGAGCTCTACGTAACATACTGGAGTGATCGGCTATTGTTGAAGATAAGCGCCTGAGTAAACATTTAACCCTCGATCGTCCATTTCCATTCTTCTCTAATATGGACCACATTTTCAGTGCTAAATGTTTTACTTTTGTTGTCGCTGTTCCGTCCGTTTTTGATTTATGTATTAATTCGAGAGTTATTCACGTACCAGACTGTGCATATGATAGTACATGCTGTTAATAATATTTACATTTTCCTTCGAATATGGACTTTCTGTATTACTGTAAGAGATGCAAATCAGTTTAGGGAATTTGCAATGGTTTTCAGTTTGGGGAGAGATATAAAGCCAAAATGAGAGCTATAAGTAGAGTTTTGAAAATATTATACCATTCTTTAACCTTAAAAGATTAAAGTTGGAAGTTTATGTTCTAGAATTTCGAGGTTAACACCTCCTCACTGGGGTCTGAGAGAATCTCGGAACCAGTCTCTCTGGAATTTATTTACAGTTAATTTCCTGTGAATCTAACGCTAAACTAGTGACCATTTATTCATGGGGAGCGACGACTCAGATATCAAGGAATTTTATCTTGACAGAACACTTACTCTCTTTCTGGAAGGTAGAGAGGGAACCAACAGTGTAAGCTTAAAGCAATATTTCGTACCCCTGCGCACCTACTTACGGGCTAAGGAATAAATTTGCACTCAGCTAACTTGATAAAACTTAATCCTTATTCAAACTTTAACTCTTACGGAAGTATCTAAAGTCTAGCCGTGCCACATTTAGATAGTAAAGCAATTTCAATACTTCATAAAAACTATATAGTATGTCGTCAAATGATGCCAAATCATGAAGATTTGGAGCAGAATGATCAAACTGTGTGGCCGTTTAATGGACATGTTGGGACAAATATACTTTTGGGACAAATGGTCTTCTCGAAGTCAAGAGGTCCAAGGAATGTCTGGTGCAGTGAACATACTGAGACTGGACAGAGCTTACGGTCTTCTCGTAGTCAAGTGCCAAAGTTGATGTGGATTGGGGCAACCGTGTGTGTTCGTACAGCGATCAAACACACACAAACTGAATTTGAACTTTACGAGGCTAATTCGACAACCCCACCCCTGGGGTCAATACCCCCCACCTTGAGAAACCTTGTTCTACATAATCTTGCTGCTTGTAGTGCAACATCTTTTTCGAAGCACCTATATTTCGGTAGAGAAGTACTGTTCATTTGACGTCTATATTGAAAGCAAATTCCCTAAGATATTTAAATTGGTGAAAATGGTACCGTAATACGAGTAGTTCAACACCGCGAGATCGGGTAAATATTCTGAATGTAAAAAGAACACTCAAATCGATTATTGCTGCGGGATTCAAATACGTTACAAAGAGATCAGGTTCACTGTTCAGTCTTTGTCCTCTGGGCACGTAATGTTAGTCTGGTGATTGCAAATGAAGGGTGAGTAGTATCTTTGCTGCACTAAACTGACATCAACATATCTTCGACTTTGGTGGCGAGTTGTGATGCCATTCTTTGCATGATATTTTCGTTTCTGGTCGAAAGAAATACACATAGCTTTTATCAACAGTTCGTACGCCTAAAAATATCCTTCTTTTTCCTTTTAACGTAAAAGTAGCTTTCTACATCATTCGCACGACGTTCCTTCACTTCATGTGACAGTTTCTGGGAACCTCGTCTTGCGGACTCTTTTACATACTGCAGCTTCTCTCGTATCTCTCATGTGTAAAATCTCGGCCAGTTCTTTGCCAGTGATGCATCATTCTTGAGGTATGAGATCATCTGCGGCTTTGAAAGCGTCGGCAGTGTGAGAAGCACCAGGCTATCGTTCCCGTTAGTACACTTGTGTTGCCTCATTTGAACTTATGCGTATTGTGTTTTAATTAAACGATTAATGTCGAAGTATTTGACACCGTTACTAATAAGAAAACAATTGACTTACCGCTTCTTTTCCTTGGTGCAGTTCTTTAGTCGCAGTACTGCAGTTCTCAACAGTTGCTACAGAACTATATGTGGGACTTCGGGTCTGTAAAAAAGAACGTACGCATTAGAAGACCTGAACTACCGTTAATGCAAGAATAGTTCAGAGAATATACAATACAAAATGTTAAATCACCTTCTAAGATTATCTTGTGATTATTTATTGTATAATAGACATCAAATATATAAGAACTGCTGTATGGCTTAAATAAAGGACGGTAAAGGAATGTGTGCTAGATGAAGTACAGCTCAATAAAAATGAACGAGCAAGAAACTTATTGACAACTTTCGCAAACAAATGAGATGTTGAAAAAGTATTTTGCAGTTGTATTACACATTCTTCTCTTTCGTTGGTGCATCTAGGCCTATCCGTTCAATTAATTTATTGTAGACATACGACATCATATATTAGAATTTAACACTGACATTACCTTCGTTATATCCTCGGAAATTCCAAGAAGGCAAAGGGGTTGTCTTAAGTGCAGTTATCCCATGACATATGGTTATTGGGTGTACATTTTACGACCAAATATAATCTACGGCCTCCGACGGCCAAATACACATAACATGCTAAGAAAAGCCTCAATTGACATTTCTTGAAAAAGTCATTACTTTCAGAGTAATTCGTAAACATTCATAATTACTGACACTTAATTTCTTATAAAATCGTTTATAACTCCTTAAAATGTCAATCTACCCCCAAAACTACACTAGACATGATTTTAGCCTATATTTGGTGCAATAAAAACACAAATGGGTTAAGTAGTTGCGGAGATATTTGTATCAGCGGGCATATTGATGACGTCATTACTTGGACCTAAAGGGGTGGAGAAGGTGGCACCCTGAAAGTTATCTTTCAGGGGACAAGCGTAATCGATTGAACTATATTTTATGCTTTCATCATCAAACTGTACACGGAGCACTTTTCTCTGACATATGCTCCCCTACTAATTGTTTGTATAAAATAAGGTGTAGATAGTACGCATCATATAATTACTTACTTACTCTATGGCTTACGGAACTCGCAAGTTCATCGCCGCAGTAGCATGTTCGCCATAAGATCATATCCTCAGCAAGATAAAACCAGTTTTCATTACACACAACCCTACTTCACAAAGATCGCCTCTAATATTGTCCTCCCAATGACGTCGTGGTGTTCCCGACGGTCTCTTTCCCTCCGAATTTTCCTCCACGATGGAATATAATCCTCGTTTTTCCCCCATCCGAGCTACATGGTCTTTCCAATTTAGTCATTGCGCTTTCACTATTCTAACAATGTCGGGTGAGTCATAAAATCCGTGAAGTTCTTCAGTCTTCTCCATCGTCCAGTCATATCATCCGGTTACGGCCCGATATCTGTCTCAAAACTTTATTTTCAAACACTCGCAATGTATGTTCATCTATTAGGGTTGTCGTACTACAACTTTCGCAACCGTAAAGAATTACCAGCAGAATAATTGTTCTGTACATTTTAACTTCATTGATATTAATCGCGAGATTAGGAGTTTCTGGACTGAATAGAGACAGGGTTGTCCAATACCAAGCGACTCCCTGTTTCTTCCGTGTCCTCATTTTTGCTTGTTACATATGCTCCTAAGTATCTAAATTTGTTTACTTTCTCTATGATCTCATTCTTAATTTTTATGTATTATTTCCTTCATTCCCGGTGTTTCGGCTAGTTATCATGCATTTTGTTTTCTCTATGTTTACCTTTGGGCCCATCCTATAGCACACTTCTAGTTAAGACCTCGGTGTCTTACACATTTTAGTGCATCTATATCGCCCCTATTAAATCCACATTAGTGATGAGCACAAGAGTCTTGGTCTTGCAGTTTTGGTCTTGGTCTCGCATGCAAAACAGAATTCAAGAACAAGACCAAGGGATGCAAGACCAAGCCAAGACCATACCTGCAAGACTCGCGCAAGACCAAGACCAGCCTGCAAGAGTCTTGCACAACGAAAACCTGAGCCTCAGATGCCTAAAATTCATAAATAAAATTCGAATTCAATTAAACACAGAATGACTAACAGAACGATACGAAGACGTAACAAGCGGATTTGATATTGCATATTCATCTTCCTCGGTTTTCCATAATTCAATGCATTTTTAAATGTTTATGCGACTGTAATGTTCAGCGGCTCCTTTATTGATTAAAGAATTATTAAGTGCAGGAAAAGAAACAAACCAGTTATGAGTAAGATGGAAAGGCGCAAACAGAACTACTAGTTTGAAACTTTCACTCTTTGTTTTGAGTTAAAGTTTTTTATTTTGCTTTCTCATTTTGTGCTTCCATAATGGGCCGGACAACTAGCAACTCAGGTAATTGAGCCAAGTCAACTACCCCTACCTCTATGCACTCCCCGTCACTCATCCCCGAGGTATTTTCATTGGGAAAGAACGAAAATATTAAGTAAATTTGAAGGAATAGGAGCGATCGGATGTTGGCCTTCGGAAAAGAAAGCGAAAATTTTCTTCTCGTGCCTTATTGGTCCTCCGTAGTATATTGCTTATTATAACCCTCTTGTCACGGAGGAAACTGGGGTTCGATTCTTCGCCGTGGACCCATGTAACTTTTCCTGGTTTTTAATGAATTAAGTACCGTTCAGATTGCTCTTCTAGCAAATAAGGTTAATCCAGTTCAATACAAAATCAGCGTTGTAGGAAAAAGTACAGTACAATACACTATAAAAATGAAAGAACAAAATCTTGGTTGAACAAATATTTCAAACCTGAATTAGAATTATATTTACAAGGAACTATATATATATATATATATATATATATATATATATATATATATAGTTACTGTATATATATCTTACAGTAACCTGATCTTAATTCAGACATTTTTCCGGTGCGTACAGCTATACCAAGAATTGAAGATTGACATGGAGATGTAGAGAACGACATACACACAAAAACAAAACAGAACAAAAATAAAATAAAAATAAAATAAATGAAAACGGCAAAATTACATACTCGAAACAAAACGAACACACCCAAATAATTAAAAGATCAGACAAAACAGTAGATCTAAGTTCGTTAGCAGAGCAATGGCACACGAGAGAGGCATCAGTTTTTATACATGCTTTTAGTTCTGCTCGGAGCTGTATTTCGTTCGTGACGCTGCACTTATTTGATTAGTGTTGATAGACTGTTGTTGTTCAGTTCTTCGGATAGCAGCGTTGTCACGAGGGACGGACTGGTCATACGGGACTACCGGGACAATTCCCGGTGGGTTGATGACCCTAAAGGGCTGGTGGTCTACGGCTGTAACTATTGATTTATAACTTTTTGAGAAGCAGAATCGTTCTCAATTCAAAATAGTTAAAAAATGTAACTATGACTTATTTCCCTGAAAGAACACTATTGTCCAGCAGCTCGTACATTTACAGGTAAAATTTAAGTAATTTTAATTTCTTTGGCACGAGCCCATAAGGTAAGAATAGAGTAATTGGCTCAAGACCGACGGGACTGATGACATTTGAAGATTATTGTTACATTTGATTCCTTATTGTTTACCCAAGAACAGCGGTCAAACTTAGGGGAAGGAAGTGGGATGCCATTCCACTATTTCAAACAAGAAAAATTAATCATCTGTCTAGTTGGGTGAACTAAATAAATAATCAAAGTTAGAAATATAACTTTGATGTCATTAATAACTTTTCTAGTGCCCAATTTCAGCTACAGCGTGTGCATTACACAAATGTAGACATTAAATTCGTTGATTAAATTAATACATAATGTTATGGCTTTTAAGCTTATAATATTTTGGTTTGTCACGGTTTGCTTTTATGGTAGGATAAACAACAGATGTGGTGGTCCACAGCTAACCTTAAAACTGAGTTCGAATGTCTCATTCATACCATCTCCCTAATAGTTGATATTTGCCAGTTAGACCACTACACAATAGACTGCGGTTAGCATTGCACACAGAAAACAGAAGCCCATGGCATATTTTCGATGACGAGATCATTGTTTGGATCGATGATAGAACCAACAGAAAATGGTTGACTTATGAAGACAATAGAAATGCATTGTTCTGTGTGTCTTGCGTTTCCAAAAGCATTCTGAATCAAACGTGCTTATAAAAGGAATACTTGGCAGAAAACATATTCATGTAAGAATAAACATGAACATTCTTCTTCTCACATAAGTTGTGCTGAAGCTAATTTAAAAAAAAACTATCAGTACATGATATTCAATCGTTTTTCATGTGTCAGTTGTCAATGGCAAGGGAAAGTGATGAAGGGCTGCCCTAAACTGAACTTAACCCGACACATCTAGCGTACTAAGAGTAGGAATTTTGCCTTCACATTTTTATTAATGTTATTTTTAATACGGTAATTTCTTTAATTTTTGAATTTGTCTCTTAAAGAAAATATTTTTTTTCTTGTAAGTAACAAATAGTAAACCATTCAAATACAGCACTGATGGGTGTTCCAACAAACTTTCTCGGAATACCGCAACAAGGACAGAAAAAATTGAACAATGTTGTTTATTCGGGATGTCTTACAATCCTATTTATAAAGAATGAACTAGGGAAAAAAAACCTTACTGCATAGTGCATACATAAGTCTTATCATCATGTCGATAGGAACGTGTCAGAAATGCTGGAAAATAAACCTTTGTTAGTACTTTTTAATACCTGGAAACAATTCTAACCAAACCTATCCTTTGTACTGCTTTATTCCAATATAGCAAAATATAAATTTACTTTCAGTTGACCCAATTTTCGCATTCTTGATTGACATTCGTGGTTGTTCACTTTTTGCGTTTTTCCTTCCATTGGTTGCTGATATTTGAAAGTTCATCAACAATTAATGATAAAATTAATATCTACTGACTATTGTTTTCTGTGGTTACAGAAATAGAAAGGAGAGAGAGAGAGAGAGTAGGAATTCGGTTGTAAATGAAACCCGCGGTCTGTGTTACCACTTGCTATTTGATGTATGTGTGTCTCATTGTCATTCCCGTAATTAGCTGTCACACACACAACCGCAGTTTTATTGTTGCTTGCTTGTGTGTTCGTCATCATTTATGTACTAATCAATGAAAGGCAGAAAGTCAAGAATGTTAGTCTTGGATCTAATGTTATTAAAATGAAGAACTTTCTATGTACCATTTAGCTTTTTGTAGTTATAGTTTCTTAGTAGTACCTTATATTTAGCTTTTTGTATTTATTTCCACAGTTGTGGCTCCATATTTTCGAATACTGCAATCGGGATTTTTTTTTCAAAACTTACTATTTTTGTGTAACAATATATTAGACTGTAAAGTGGGGGAAAATGGAACATAGAAGAAGAGTAAAATGGTCTGATGGTTATTCTGCTTCCCTGTTATAACCTATTTCATTTCTCCATCTGTCCTCTGTTGAAATTGCTTCCATAAACCAGCGATTTGCTTCAGCCTACATTAATGCACAATATGTGCAGCAGGCCTGCAATAAATCGCCAGTTACACAAACCCCGAATAAATTTAATCTACGACTCGTAAACAAAATATTTACGACCCATTTTCTCATTATATTTCAATGGCACTTGACTTCAGTCCAGTCGAATTAGAAGTTAAAAAATGTTAGTAATGAATGATTGTTTCTCCATTCCATGTAAAACTGAGAAAAGTACGGTGTGTGCGCTGAGTACACCTTACATACTACACCTTATTGTTCTGCAGGAGATTAAAAGCGTAATATTTAGTATAGTTTACTAGCATTATTTCAGTTCTAGTTTGACTGGACTAACACCAGGTGGCATTGAAGAGAAGGCGAGAATAGGAAATCGCTATCTATAATTATTTTACCAGTGGCTTGTAGACTAACAGGTGGATTATTTATTTAATTATTTATTGTCAACACAACAGGCTTTATAGCCTAATTAATGTTATTTTTAATATGATAATTTTTTTTGAATTTGTCTCTTGAATAAAACAAGATTTTTTCTTGTACGTAAATAACAACAAGTAAACTATTCAAATACAGAACTGATGGGTGTCCCAACAAACTTTCTCGGATACCGGAACAAGGACAGAAAAACGGGAACAATGCTGTTTATTCGGGATACGATACTTACAATATTGGTTTACATACATTTTTTTATTACAACATCTTTATATGCTTTGTAAGCTCGTATTTCAAATTCAATGCAATTCCTACACATTTCGTTGTAGGCAATACATATTCTCCAGATTGGTGACTTCATCATTATATTAGTTTTGGCCTTTATGCAATGGAAGAGAGCAGTATTGTCTACACCAGTTTTTAGTGACGGGATACGAAACTGTAACAACAATAATACTAAGTCTGTGCAGTCTATGGCATTTTGAATTACTTTTCTAAGAAATAACAGATCAGAAATGATACGCCTTTGTTCTAATGTCTGAAAATTAAAGTTTTTAATGATTGTACTGTAGTTTTCATAAGTAGGATAGATCCGAGTTACTTTGTGAGTTAGAAATTTCAGAAATTTGGATTGTATTTTCTCTAGTTGTTGCAAATTATTTTGTTGATAGGGATTCCAAATAGTAGAGGCATATTCCAGTTTGGAACGAAGATAACTATAGTACATTTTCTCTAACGTAGTAGAAACATTTTAAACTCTTTTCCCATCCTTATTAGAAATCCATGTTAAAAGTTTAATTTGTAATATTTGTTGTGTTGTTGTTAAATGTCAATTTCTTATCAAAGATGACACCAAGATATTTAATCACATCAGGTCTACTTAGTGCATTCTCATTAATTTCATAATCTAATTAATAAATCGATTTATTTCTACTATAAGATAATACTTTACAATTCTTTGCATTGACTGGAAGTTGATTGATAGAGCACCATTTAGCAATGTTATCTGAACTATGCAGTAGTTTTATTTAATCTTCAACAGAATAAATTTTGGCATATATTTTGTGATCATCCGCAAACAACATTTTTCGTTATTGGGTATGAATTCCGGGAGGTCATTAATAAACAAAAGAAATAAAAATGCTCCAAGATTCGAGCCTTGGGGGACTCCTGACAGAGCTGTATATTCATTAGATTTGTATTCCCTAAACATAACAGATTGTCTACGATTAGTTAAATAGGAAGACATGAGCCTAACCAAGGAAGACGAGAAGTGATAGTTATCCAGTTTACCGAGTAATATATTGTGATTTAATCTATCAAACGCCTTTTCAAAGTCGATATAAGTCACATCAACTTGCTTTCCTTCATCCAAAAAGTTTACTATAAAATCTGTAACAATTGCAAGCTTTGTTATCGTGAATTTAAGTGAAACAAAGCCATGTTATTTACTTGAAATGACTGGTTTTACGTGATTGATAATCCGCAGATATAAAATCTGTGCAAATACTTTGGCAAAGGCTGGTAACATTGCTGTAAGCCTATAGTTGGTAGTTTCTCGCCTGTCATCACTTTTAGGTATTGGACAAACTAAAGCGCATTTCCATTTGTCAGGGAAAGTACATGTTTTCAGTGCTAAGTTGAAAGCAATCAATAGAGGATATTTAAACATATCAACACATCCTTTTACTATATAAGAGGGTATGCCGTCAGATCCAACTGTCGTTTTGGATTTTAGATTATTGATAACCTTTTCTATTATCACTCAAATTTATTTGATCAACAGACAGTATTCCGATTTCTTCGTAACCTCTCTGATAACTATCAAAATCATTGAACGGCTGAGAAGAGGATGCAAATACTGACTGGAAATATTGTGCAAATGTGTTAGCTATTTCTTCAGTATTATACAAATCCTGTCCTTGAAATTTTAATATACTTGGAGGAAGATGATTTGTTTTATTTTATATAAATTTCCATAGTTGACCTGGTTCATTATTGATATTATTTTCAGAATTTAATATCAAGGTTTCATATGCTTTCCTAATGTCTTTCTTGACTTCTCTACGCAATCTAACAAATTCCTGACTGTAAGGGTTTGGCCTCTTAGTTTTGTAAGTAGATTTTTTATGATATATTGATTTAACCTTGAGTTTCCTAATAATATCTTTAGTGAACCAGCATAGACTTTGGTACAGAGTTTCTTTTACAGGGTACACATTTGTCAAATATTTCATAAATACTATAATAAAGCTTACTCACTAAGTCATTAACATTCTTATATTTTTTTAAGCATTCCCAGTCAACTTCCAGTAGTTCCCTATATAACATCACAAAATCAGCCTTCCTGAAATTGTAACCAAAGGTATTGTTCTTTTATTTTATTTTTGCAATTCTTTGCTTATTTATATTTATTACTATAGCTGGATGATGGAGGTATAACGGTACCGTAGTAGCGGAATTAATGCTCTATTGACTTCAATGTTTTTTTTAGGTTTGAAAGAACGAAATCTAATGTACTATTATTGTGATTTACCACATTGGTTAATGATTTTAGATCATAAAAGGTTATAAAATTAAATAAGTTCCTGCATTTATCTGAGCTATTTACAAAATTGAAATCAATACTGAAAATGGATTATAGAATAAAGCCTCCAAACAGAAGAATATGTCTACCTTGCGGACAATTTGTCCCAACACGAACAAATAAATCGTCATACAAATCCAATCCTGAGTTTGGCTCAAAATATACTACACAGATAAACAATGGTTCCCTTCCTACTGTAATTTTGGCCAAAGTAAATTCATATTTATCATCACAACTGTTCAATAAACAAAAATTGTAATTTTCAAGAGCTGTGACAACAACCCCATCCCCTTTGATTTTCCTGATTTTTTACATTGGTGTCTTGTCTCAAAACAGTGTATCTATTGTCAAATAGTTCACTATCATAATGTTTGTCATTGGTCTAAGTTTCAGTGATTGTAATTACATCATAATTATTTGATATAACACTACAGAAAAAAATCTCTTGTTTTTTTCGTAAAGGGGTTTCCCCGTATCTAAGAATATGTTATGCAACTGACCCAAAATGAGGTTTGAGCAGGAATAAAATTAACACAAAACTATATACAAAGGACATTGGCCTAATGTGTTTAAAGGTATTCGGTCTATTATCAACGTCAACATAATTTACTCATCATGACTAGACCGCCTTCAGGTATAAAAATATTTTTCTCCTTAGTACCTTGCTGAAAATCAGGTTTGCCTTTTTGCAGAAAACACATTTGCATTCGCATCAAATGACGGAGAAAATCCGTTTGCACTGAGCAAACCACTTTGAAATTAAAGTTGCAATTTTTACTGTAAGTTGGCCATACACAAGGCTTCCTTGACATCACATTTCATATTTTTTCAAGATAACCCATCTGATATATTAAAGCCAGAAATCCGGCATTTTCCGGTGAAAGGCCATATTTGAACCCTCGTAGAAGACTAGGGGTGTGGTTCGACGCAGACAGTTAGTTAGTAGGTCTAAACATTATAGGAAATTGCAGCCTTATATTCAACTCCTTCACGAAAATAAATTGATTTCAAAATCCAGTTTTATACAATTCATTATTTATTTTCAGCCTCCATTTTTTTAGAATAAAGGAATTCATTTCTGATAAAATATTCTTCCAGATATTGAAAATATACTTCATGCGCTACACAACGTTTGTTGATTCATCTCTCTAGCTCTTGTAGTTTTTCATATATTCAGGTTTCCGTACATAGCTGCGCAATCAAAAAACGTTACCCGGCATGTTGATAAGTGCATATATATATATATATATATATATATATATATATATATATATATTATCAAACGTGGTTCTGATATTCTAAGGTAAGTAAGAACCTACGTACGAAACACATCTTTTGCCCTAAAATGGTGATGCAACCATTTTATTCTAAATCGAATGAGTTGTCATTGAATGACCCATAAACCAAAAGTGTTGTAGTACTTCCTTGCGTTAAGCTGACTGTAAATATGACGGTGTTCATAAAGCAACGATGTCTTGCTTTGTACGATCTTGTGATTATCAAGAATTTATGTTAAATGTTAATGTCTATTTTTTAAAATTATATTTATGGGTCATACAAGTAAGCCTTGTGATCACCTATTCCCAGCACCAGATGACGTTCTTTCGGCGTGTTAGGGAAGGGGAAGGTAACGTATTAGAAAAGTTTTCCAGGAAACCAGTTTGTCCAGTTACCATATGGCATTCACAAGGAAAAATTTCAGTCAGTATATGAACGAGCTCGAATATGCATGCCCCTTCAGTGCCAATGTCGAATATGAAACTGTAACCACTAGTCCATGAGACTTGGGCGATTAAGTATTACCTTATATACTTCTTGTGAGCTATTTTCGAGAATAAGATTTCCACTTTCTCCCAAAATGTATTTCAAATTTCTATTTAAATTTTAGTTCTTTTACTTACTACTCATATGTAATGTTTAATTACGTAGTCTTCGTTTCCATCTAGGTACAAGCACTGAACAGCATACCTAATATACTTTTCAGGTACCTGACCCAGTTAATCCTGGACAGCAGTGGAAATGGAGTTCAGCTGTTGAGAGGATGCTCTTTGAGTGAAATATTACTCTTATATTACACAACATAGGGATCGACTGAGGTTGCGCGTCTAACGTCACAAATTCTGTATACGCCCAGCAAACTGACTGGGGTACCCAGACAGTCAGGAGGCAGTGTGTTGTTGAGCAGAGTCGTATGAAATTGCGCCATGGAGAACCAACAATTTCGAGCTATTTTTCTCTATGAATTCAAACTGGGTCATTCTGAACAGCATTGCAAACTGGAGCAAAACTATTAACAGTGCATATGGGAAACGAATTTCGAATGAACACACCATTCTCTGTTGGTTTTGGATCAAATTTCGTTCCGGTGACACAACATTGCAAAATGAGCCCTGTGGGCAGTGCCGAACATCATGTTCGGATGAGCTGATCAGGAACACCGTGGAAGTGGACCCTTGGGAAAGTATTCGTGCTATTGCAGACGAGCTAGGCATACACAATACCGCTGTCAGTCGGCGGCTCCGTTCGATCGGTAAGGTGAAAAAGTTGGGCTCATGGGTGCCACATGAGATGACACCGGCCAGCAAGAATCGCGGTCTGGATATGTGCAGTTCTCTGAGTGTAAGTAATAAGCGGGAAGGCATTGTCATTGCTGATGCAAACATGATGGATCTGCTATGACAAGTAAATGGTCAGGACAGTGGTTGGATCGTGATCAACGTCCAGGACGGTGTCCTAAACTACATCTCCACCTACGGAATGATTTGTTGCTGGTATGGTGGTCTATGGTGGGAGTGATCCATTATGTCTTTCTCAGGAGAGGTGAAAGCATCACTGCAGATCGTTACACTGCTGAACTCCCTGAAATGCATCGCAAACTTATCTGCAAGCATTCAGCAATGGTCAACACACAAGGTGTTCACATAATGCATGGCAATACCCGCCCACGTGTCAGGCAAAGAACGCTGCAGCCTCTCCATGAGTTGCAGTATGAAATCCTTCCTCACCCGCAGTATTCCCTCGATCTCTTTCCACTGACTACCATCTCTTCCGGCACACAGTGCGGTGAGTCAATGGGAAATAGAGAAAAAATGTAAAAATCGACTAGAATGATGTGTTAGTGATAGACTTGTATTTCAGTATCAGTGAATTGTAAATTGAAACTCGTCAAATAAGTAAAAAAAAATATGCCATTGCGCAGACTTGTCAAGTTGCGTGATTACCAATAACACTCAACTAAAAGAATATTTTCCTGAATAAAATGTACGGGAAAGTAACTAAAAATTAACTGTGACGAACATGTTGCAGTAAACATTCTGAGTTAGCAATCGCATCAATCACAAGTTTCAGAAAGAAGGTAGCGTTCAATATCATCATGGAACATTTTTGTTCGTCTGCGTACTATTTTCCTGTTAACGGAAATACAGGGGTCAGACATCAGCAATAAGTAGTTTATTATGTCTTGACAATTATTTAATCTTGAGGACTTTCTAACAAGGTTTAATCCAGTGCGTCGAAAAAGTTTATGCATAGCTTCGAGATCTTCCTCAGACAATTGTCCAATTGGTATTTAAAAATATTTCATGATGTCAACTGCGTGAAAGAAGAGTTTATGCAAAGTACTTGGCATGTAATATCACGAATAATGTGTCAGATACAGGTATTTGGTGTCACAAAGAAACAATTGAAATTGTTCCAAATCAACAGCTGAACCACTTGCAATAACACGTAAGATCACAGAAAACCTTTGAATCATAGTCTTATTGATTCCAGTAATTTCAGAGCTTCGCTTAGAGTCAGCAAAGAACCTCCGCGCAGTATTGTCATCATTTGAGGGCCCAAACCCTGGCTTTGGTAGGTCTACATTTAAACCCATTTTTTATTTAAATTCGGACTGAATTCGTTTTTTCTCGGCATCAAATAAAGCTCTGTTTTCATGTCCTTGAACTCACCTTTGTTTAAAACGCAGCCTGTACGCAATATGTAGAAGACATTCAGACAACCTGATCCAATAGTGTAATGTTGATATTCCAAAACGGTAATTTTCTTCATTTGGAGACCTGTCATAAGATTTGGCGGTGTTCATTTCACTAGGTAAAACCCGCCACATATAAAGTATTTTGAGGCAGAGTTTGTTTCTGGCAAAATGTTACAAACACGTCCATCGACCATGGTAAAAAGAAATTCAGATCATACAGTGAGGGTGTACCAAGATACACTTTCAGTACAATCTTCAATGCTTTCTATTTTAGCCTGCATAGAAGTATCTTCTTGTCGAGCAATCTCAGGACATTCTTTGCAAAAGACAAACCTTATGGGCCTACAAAATAAAACAGATCCAGGGGTTTCATTACTCCACAGACACTCGCCTGAATTTATGTCAATCAATCGCAGAGGAACAAAGGCGATTAAAAACACGTATTCATCCGTATCTTTGGAATTTTCAAATTTTTGTTTCTAGATACTGTGACTGTCACTAACGTCAAAGCCCTACTTACACATCAGTTTACCTCTTGTATCTTTCCCTATTGTTACCGATTTCGATATGCTATGAACAGTTTTCTTCATAACAGCTTGTAAATCTACCTCCGCAGATGTTTCAGTTACAGTCGTTTTCGGCAACGCCCCTTTTTTCTCCTCTAGAATCGCATACAGACTAGTAAAACAGTTCTTGTGTAATGCATTTACCGTACTTCTCAAAACTTCATATTTTCTCTCTGTTAGGTCAAGGTCTAGATACAGTGCTAAAGCGTCAACTGGCGACAAACACTTAGCATCATTAACGTTTGACAAACTTGGTCCGGATAATTCTGCGGCAAACGTAAGTTCTTCATGGGATTTTGTTCTGACCAACTCTTCCACTCTCTGTTTTTTAGTTTTCCTACCGCATTCTTCAAAAGTTTTTTTTGTTTTCCAGCCTTTTGGATTCCAGGGTGGTCGGTATACTCTTCAGAACAGTTATCTTGTCAGGAGAAGTATGCAAAGAATCAAGCCACTCCTTGTTTTTCCCTAAAAATAAGTCGCAAGTTTTTCTGCACTTTTGCAACCTTTTGTGGATGTTTGAACATGTTGTTTTAACATAGTTCCGTAAATCGTTCTCTTCACTGTCTCCTAACTCTCTTTCACCTTAAAACGGGATTTTATAAATGCCGAAACAACAGACGCTCGGTCCTTCGAGACAGACGCCCACGTTTCAAAGAGTTCCCACATTCTGTATCACAGCACTAAGACACTGCTGTATATCAAAGAGTTGCAGGTACTGGCAAACAAATGTCACATTTGCGAATAAAGGCTATTGTACTCAATATGCTACAACAATCATTTGCCCGACACGACGCGACACTCGTTAGAGAAACCCTCTGAAGGTCAACAACTTGGACAGAGTACAATTGGCTACAATAAGTAGTAAGGGTGCTTTTGTATCACCTACAAATTGAGGTTGTGTTAGGTCAGTGTTTACAAATACTTGGTGTGGATACCCAATGTCAATGTAATGCTGTTATTCTGCTCGTTTTGATTTTAATAGATTAATACCAGGTTCGAAATTAATTGTAAAGCAAGTATGGGTGAAAGATAAAGTGATTTAATGTTTGCATTTGTTTTAATAGTGACAGTATTTGAAAAATCAAAGTAAACTAAGGTTGGAGTGATTTTATTCATAACCTGTAACAATGACGGTATAGAAGAATAATATCCTGGCGATATTTTTTATTTTACATTATCCCCATCCTTTCTTTCATACCACATAATATTTTGACCTTCAATTACATTATAGCAAAGTAAGGTGATATGAATTTTGCTACCTTCTACCATCCACGATGAATTATTAAGATGTATACGATGATTTAAGATATTTAAAAAATGTAATGGATGATTATTGCTATATACTAGCATTCGAACTAAGTGTAATATAAAAACTATCATCCGTACTTGCTGAAATCATTTTTTCGACTTAAAGTGAAATGTTATGTTTGAAGTACCAAATTGAAATGGTAAGTTTTCTGCGTTCATCTTTTAAGTCCATATGCAGAGTATCAAAATATTTCTTTTCTACTTGAACATAGTGTGGAGGGCTCAAATACAAACGAATACATTTTACCATATTGATATTCATAGATATTAATTTTACGAAGGACTTTACCAAAGATAGGCTGATCTTTTACAATGTCATGACAAGCATTAATTTCAAAAGGAATATTTTAATCGAGATTGCAATGAAATGATGCACTAACATTGATAAACATAAGTTTTCGTTTTTCTGATTTCGGTTGAAAATGTACATGAGGATTATTTGAGAATCCTAACAAATTTCGTAAACCAGCTCTCATTCCCACAACATACTCTTTTCTATGATCTCGTTTATATTTCATGAAAACTTTATTTTTATCTTTAGCATAGTAAATTGAAATAATATGATCTTTCTCACTAGTATCAACGTCAGTTTCCTTTGATTATTTTCAGTTATAATATAAGTATCATCACTTTGAAAATGATTTTTTATTATCAATACTAATTTGTAATACTCAATTATGTTGTAAGTCTTCTGAGAGACTTTCCTTGATTTGGTTTAGTATGATTTGTGATTAAGAGTGAGTGATGAAACAATATGAGAAATCGAATCATAATATCCGGGATGAAAATTAATTTCATAACGCATCTTACTTTTACCATTAATGTGAACAACTACTTGTTTATCTTTTCGAATATTATAAAAACTCCATGGTATGCAAACACTACTTAACTCTACCTCCCAATTTCCCCGTAAGTGAATGAGTTGACATAATTTTGTGGTATAGGATGAAGTCTTATTTTCAAAATTAGAATTACCCACATTTGATGGTAATGTTACGTAAAATTTATTCATGGGATCTCCATTCCAAGATTTAATTTTGCACGTTAGTGGCATACTTTAAATACAACAATGTAAATAAATATTTAAAAAGACTATTTCGGTAAATATCCCTTTTTAATTTATGTTTATATTTAGTAATATGAACGTAATCACCCTTTTTAAATTTACATTTACTTTGAACACGTTTTCGTTTTCCATATAATGTTTCCCATACTTGATTTGTATTTTGTTCATTAACCTCTATAGGAGCAATTTTAATTGCGGAATGAACTGTATGATTGTAACTATGTACAAGGTCATCAAGGACACTATTGTAACGATAAGTATTTTCAGAACTACTTATAATTTTTTTCTTTTAAAGTTCCAATAAACCTTACTACAATCGCAGCCTTCATTTCAGAATGTACATTATAGTGATTAATATGATAGTTTTCGAAAACACGTTTTAAATGTTCATTATAAAATTCCATTTCTAAATCAGCTTGACAATGTATTAGAGGTGTACGAAAGCTACTTACAATATTTTCAATTGTTCTAGCCATAACTGGGCCTGTTTTATTTTATACTGCAACACAAGTTGCAAATTTACGAAATGCATCAACATAACATAAAATATATTTAGAGCCATCATCATAATTTGCTACGTTTTGCATATCTGCTAAATCCATTTATAATAATTCATTTCGACCCATAATATTGGTTTCGTGAAAACTTTTACGAACAGGGCCGTGTAATGTATATGTATCTTGTGAAGGTAATCAATTTTTAATTTTCTTGCTTTCTAAACCTGTAGTTCATTTTAATTTTAAATAATTCCGAGACCTGTTGGATCTGAATATGTATAATACAACTTTCATAGAGACATTCTTAAAACTTATACTGTTTATAATTTTTTAAAATATTTTTAAAATTATTACTATGACGTTTTATAACGTCCCCAAACTAATGATCCCAAAAGTGGATCACACAGACAAATAGGGTCGCCAGGAGCCTAGAGTACCCACGCAACGCATCTAACTTAACCTCTATCTCCAAACATTTTCTACACCCCAGACGAGCGGCGCAGAAATGCCTTCCAGATTTAAGAATATCTGGGAAAGAGGATTCCAGATCCTTGTGATCACTGTAAAAAAAAATAATTTAGATCGAGGAAGGAAATACCGGTAAGGCGACACCTCCAATCTTTTAATTAGATCGTCAGTTCATACTCGGAAGTACCAGCTGGTTCAGATTAGCGACAGATTAAGAAAGAAAAACGCAAATCTTTACTTGGGAAATAATCTCAAACGACGATACGCATAACGACTCATATGTGACTCATACTGTGTCTTTACTCACTTCGAAGTCTACAGGGTGGCAAAAGACCATGTCTTACCTTTACCTTAGTAGGGCCCACACCTGTAGTCTGGAATCGCAATTCCTGAAATAAAGACGAACGAACACAACGAATGACGGTCGCAACTCAATCCAAACGTAGTGTCATAACGCAAAATGCAAATAATATTTATTCACACAAATCACATGCTGGAGTCACTTCATATGTCAATGCAGAAATAACCAGAAATTCAATATATAGTTCCTTTCCCAAGTCATCACTTCTCAGCTGGCGAAAGAATCCTACCACTGGTCTACTGATTTATGAACCGATCTAATCTAATTAAAAGTCACATTACTTAAAACGATAGGTTTACCGAAACACATAAATAATATAGTATCAATTGCTGTCAACTTCACGTAACGATTCATAGCTAATTTCCAATAGATATCAAGTTAAACATTAAATAACTCACTGCACATTATAAATATTACCAAACACTGTAAGAGGATTATGAACTAATGCCGTAGATCGTACCTGGTTAACTGAGAGGTTTCTACACTACGTTCACTGAACATAAACTCAAGATTGTTTTCGAAGAAATATAAACATTTCATAATTCAATTTATTGCTTTGAATTTACATATTTCACGCTTTCGGCTATGATAATTTTATCAGAATCTGAACAGAATTACTGTTGAATTGTAAAACAAACAAATTTGAATCGCTGGTATACGTGAATTAAGCAGAACTGAAAGTTATGTAGTCACACATTAATGTCCATAATTTCTGTAATAATTAACAAATTTCGTTGATGTTTTCACAAATTATTTCCGAAATATTGTTGTACAATTTAGAAAAGTTTTAGTACAGTATTACTTACACGAAAGAAGTTCTAGTCCAAAATGCATGGTAATTAAAGAATCACTTTAACCTTAATAATTTTGTGAATTCATTACAAATGATTACTACGTTATACAAAAGACGTTCTAAATAAATTTTGAAAATACAAAATATTGTTATAAAATATGATTTTTTCATTGGAGAATAGTGGCTGGAGTTGAAACCAAAAATTATCGAACCATGTCGAATAAATTAAAATTTACTATTAGCGTCAAAACGGTACGCAAAAATAGTCGAGCAGACATGTTGCTAATTTGATCAAGTAAGGAAAATATGCGGTAGCTGTCAAACATGGCTAACCGGGAATTTCGAATAGATATGGAAAAACTGGAGACGAGAAATTGGCATATGACTATTGAAACCCAACGAACCGATATTCATAATGCAAGAATTCGGTCAATAGCGGCCCCATACTAAAATTTAGAACATATTGAACATATTAATAAATAATCTCAAAACAAAATATTAAAATTTAGTACGGTGAAAATTTCGAAATGATGATGCTGAAAAGTCCTGTTAGCACTTGTATCGGTTTAATTCTTCTTAATTCGAATGATATATTGCATCGGAATAGACAAAATCAGACGAAAATCGAAAATGATGTTAAATTTAGTATTTATATCTACCTTTCGTAGACAGGGCTTAGGAAGTACAGGTGATGGAAAGCCCATGCATCTAGTCGCTTCGTTTAAAAAATTGGAACTGAACTAACATGGCGTGGGAGAGCAGTTCTCCCAGCAAACGGAGAAGAAGGCTGATTCACACCAATCAGCAGAAAACAAGTCACGAAGCATTGACTAGGGCCAATCAAAAACAAGCGTTAGATCCAAGTCATTGCTGCGTGACTAACGAAAACCTGGATGGATAACGATTAAAAATCCAAAGAAAAATCCAAGCGGAAAACGCTCAAAGAGTCTAAAACCAACCAAAGAGAATGAGCTAAAGAGAACGCACTGAAAGAAAACAAAACGGAGACTAAGAAAATAAAAGGGGAGAAAATAAAATAAAAAAATGGAACAGCAACTAGGCTGTTACAGTTTACTACTTTTTTCTTTCGGGAAATAATATTTTTCGTTCTCTTCTTTCTCTTTTGAGAAATGAAAGGAACAATACTACTAGCAGCACCAGCACCAAATTGAAAGTTGACTAATTCTTTTGGAACATTAACATCTCCAAGCAATAACTTAAACACATCAAGTCCTAAGGATGTTTTGACGTACGTTTTCGAATACCGTCATGTATGAAATCTATAATATTTGATCCTGGGAGTACGTTATTGTGATGGGTTTTTGAGCTGAGGGAGTATGATCCAAGTATCGGTGTAGTGCTTGTTGATATGATTTCCATTTTTGTTCTATTGAAAGTTTAGTACGATTTAAAATATCAGACATTTCTTGATCTAAACCTTCTTGATGAGAAACGCTAGATTTCATCGAAGAAACAAGTTGACTAGAAGCATCTTCAGGTATGAGTATCATTTTTTGAAATTATGAGTGTGACATGTTAACTTCTCAACAAGCTTCCAGCCAGAGCACTTATAATAGGTCCTACTAATAAAGGTAATAATGCTCCACCCTTTTGCATTAACAGTTTACGTATACTTCTTAGACTTGAACGTTTGAGAAAGAACACGTAACGCCTTTTTGGGACAATGTAGTCTTTATTTCTGATGATGAGAGTTTTATGTTACCCTTTAAATCTTTTTTACGAAGTTGAGTAACAGTTCGTATTAAGTTACCGGATGCATGTTGAAGTAATATTTTGCGCTTTTTTCCCTTACACTTGCAAATAGCACAGAGCTCATTTTAATGATTGTAATTTTGACATCTTATTAACGACTAAAGATAAATTTGAGTATTAGCGTGCTTTTCATGTGTGTACCCGTGCATGGTTTCATCTCGAAGAATATTCGTTCTTATTCGTAAAGCATCAGGGGTTCCTTGCGTCAAATCAAAAAGTAAATAGGAATGGGGTTTAGCAGTAGCCTTTCCAAACACCTCTACAACACCCTTTTTTACCTCTACAGCACAAAGTTTCATTAAAATCGGTAAGTTACACTTCCGTAAGTCTCCTCGTAATAGAAGTGGTTGGAAGAGGGTAGGCAGACGTAGATGGAATAGGATGATCCATAGATGTAGTAGGGGTCGGAGCAGGTACTAGTGGAGGTGCCATGAGCGCAGAAGATGACGATATGGTAGGGGAACTGATACCGGTGTTAGTACAATAAACAGTGGGATTCGGAAGTACACAAGTCAATGTGTTCGCTAATGAGGTGGTGGTGCTAATGCAAGCACTAGCACTAGTCATAAAAGGAGAAGATTGGCACTATATTAGAAGTGAATGTGAATGTGAAAGGGTAGAGAGACCTTCTGCGAGGAGTGATGGTCAGAGATTAATCTTCGTTCATACGAACACAGATCTCTGACACACCACTCTCCACATTAGACACTAATCCTGAGGACATGGCTACAATAGGCTCAACTACTCTCCCTCCTTCCTCATCCACTGCGTATAGTAAGATAGAATTATACTGCCATACCTAAATTAATGAAGTCTTCCGTACTCTCTCACGCAGCAAAAATGCGATTGAACAATCCTCCCTGGATTGTTCACAAAGTATTTCTATAAAAGATAAAATATTTTTCATCAGAGAAAATGTTCCATTAGCTCTGTATAGTCATACTTCAGCCCACGTCTTAACCATCTTCTCCTTGTCCCCGTATCCATTTTCTGCCTACTTGCATAGAATTGTATCTACAGCATACAAAACAATCATCATAATGCTGAAATATTTTTAAAAAATCAGTATTATCCTTAATCAGCAATATAGTTGTTCAAATAAAAGTCACATTCAAAAGATACATTAGATCGAACATTCGTTTATAATATTTCATATGAGAATGACATTAAGTCAAACATTTATTCACTTATAAAAATCTCACATGAAGACGTTCGATCAACATTTGTTTTGTTTTTAACATTTTTTGCATGCAATGCCATTTGGATATTTCTTTATAAAATTTCCCATGAAAGAACTTGAGTTCGTCATTACTTTTATAAAAATCTCACACAAAAACAGATTGAGTCTTTATAAAAATGCCACATGTAATGTCATTGCGCTACCATTCCTTATATTAAATCCGCTCGAAAGAAAATTCCTTTATAAAAATCTAATTACCTTAATTTAAATATTTATTTTACAGCTAAAAGTAGTAAATACTATACTCTCTCAGTGCTCTTCAAAGGGTCTGCTTCAAAACTTCCCTTCTTAAAAGTTTTAAATTGAAAATCTGAAAAGAAAAATTAAGTTTAATTAATTTACGAAAAGTCAATACCTGCTTATGAAAATCAGCCCTAACTAATTTACAAAAGGCAAATACAAGCTTATGAAAATGAACCCTAACAATTTTACAATAGCCTAATAGAATCTTATGAAAATCAGACCTATCTATTTTACAAAAGGTAAAAGCAGACTTAAGAAAATCAACTCTAACAATGTTACAAAAGCTCAAGGCAAGGATATGAAAATCAGCCCTAACAAATTTACAAAAGGGAAATACAAGGTTAGGAAAACCCGATTAGGGGGTTCTTTTCTGAGCCCACTTCCCTTTCTTACTTTTGTTGCGATTTGGCTGAGTATGCACTTGAAACACGTGTTACCTTATAAGCTAACACAGAATAAAACACATGTTACAATTAACTATTCATCCAAATAGTAAGCAAAGCACGCAACGCAAGTGTGTTTGAAAACGAGCCCTTAGTTTAAGCATGGATATCCTTTATTTCATTCCCCCAATTATCCTTTGGTTATGCTATGTATATTCCTGATTTCATTAGTAGTGTTACACGTGTTCAAATTGCCTACTCTCCCAAATCGCAGGCAAGTGTAAGACGTGTTTCAATTGACTACTCACCCAAATCGCAAACAAGTGCAACAGGTGTATCAATTGGGTAGATACTCACGCAAACAACAAGTTATGTAAGCGTGTTTGAAAATGAGCCATTAGTTTATGAAGTCCTTCCAAACCCTTCTTTTGAATACATCCTTGTTTTTATCTGAGCGATAGATACTTAATCGACATAAAATAAAAGTGAAAGAAGCAGCGTTTCAAACCCTTTAAAATGCTTTATCAATAAAAGATTCATTTTTAAGCTTGCTTCCGATTTATATGAGTAGGGAATTGAAAGATACGTTACCTTATAAGCTAGCACACAATAACAACACATGTTTCAATTACCTATTCATCCAAATCGTAAGCAAAGCACGCAATTCAAGCGTGTTTGAAAGTAAGCCCTTAGAGTAAATATGGATATCATTGATTTCGTTCCCAGTGATTGTGACGGAGAATTTCCTTATTTATATGCTATGGATATCGTTATGATCCTTTAGTGGGTCATATAAATATAGGTAGAGCGGGATCGTGTTGTAACTAATGTGAATACAACAAGACTAGGTTTGTGTTTTATTTAATACCTTTTATTATTAAAGTTTTTAATATAAGTATGATACAATATAAGTTTCCACTAGCCCGATTTATACGTACAGTTAGTTATTTCGGACTCGTGTTTTCTGTTGCTATTTACTAAGCAGATTACTTCTCCTTATGTGTTTAATTTTTTATAGACCCCGTACCAGGTCTCAGGTATTGTGGTAGTTACTGCTAGGTGTAGACCCCGTACCAGGTCTCAGGATTTAGAAGGGAGAAGTGACCACTTGATTGTGATTTTGATTCTTCTTGTCGGTCCTTTTTATAAGGTCTTCTTCTTCTTCCTCTGGAGGTGTGACCTATTGCACCTATTGGTGCAACTATCCCAATACGATATCCTTGATTTCATTACTAGTGCAAGTGACAACAAACATTTCAGCACGGATGTTCTCAAACATTTAGCAAGTCCCTCCATACACTAAAGTCAAGCAAAAACACTACTCTAAAGCCTTTAAAACGCTAAAGCCATTTTATGAAGTCCTGCTAAAGCCATCTTTTAAATACGACCCTCCTCATTTAACTCATTCGTTCCCAGTTATCTTCGGATATGGTCTGATTTCATTCCCAATACTAGTGACCTTTCTTATCCTTTGAATATGCTATGGATATCTTTGATTTCTTTTAAAATGTTAAAACAATAAGGGTTCATTTTCAAGCTCGCTTGCGATTTCGGTGAGTACTGAATTCAAAAATCTTCCTGAGAACTCAATTCAAACATCTTACTTGTGATTTCAGTGAGTAGTCAATGGAAACGTGTTTTATTCTGTGTTAGCTTATAAAGTAAGTGTAATACATATTTCAATTGGCTACTCATCCAAATCGCAAGCAAGATGTTTTAATTGACTACTCACCCAAATCGCCCTTAGTTTGAAAATGCGCCCTTAGTTTATGAAGTCCTCCTAAACCCTTCTTTTAAATACGTCGCTGCTTTCATATGAGCCACAGATGTTTAAAGGACATAAATTAAAATTAAAAAACCACCGCTCCAAACAATAAGAGGATCATTTTCAAACTCACTTGCGTTGCTTGCGATTTAGATGAGTAGCCAATTGAAACACATGCTACCTTATATGCTAACAGACAATAAAATACATGTTTCAATTACTATTAATCCAAATCGCAAGCACGTAACGCAAGTGCTACTGAGCCTGCTTATCCGTTGGATATGCTATGGATATCCTTACTAGTACAAGTAACAACGAAATTTCAAAGGGGTGTTCTAAAACATTTAAGGGCACCCACACTTAAGTCTGGCAAAAACATTGTTCCAAACCCTTTAAAATGCTAAAACAATAACCTTATGATGTCCTCCGAAACCCATCTTCTTCTTCTGAATACGATCCCCGTTCAGACTTATCCTATGGTTATACCATGGATATCCCCAAAATATACTATGAATGTTTTTTTTAATAAAAATTATTTTACCTTTGATTGAAATTTTCTCCAACAATCAGTAGACAACACTTCAAATATTTCAAAAGCTAACGTCAAGAACATTAGAAAAAAGCTCGAACTAAAAAATACTCTCACAGTACGTTATACCGACTTCAGAGCAAAGAATGGAAATTTAATCCATCATCTTTATATTATATAGGAATCTCTTATCTACACACACTACGCATGCTCCATACAGAAACTAGAAAATTTCCCTTACATGTCATACAAAAATAAACATGTGACGTAGATCGAACGCAAAACATTTTACGCATTAGAGAAGTGACCTCTATATCTTCATAAAACTATGATTTCACATTTGGGATTCACGTATGACACACCTAAGACGCTAAAACAAAAGTTCTGTCATCAGGAAAGTGACCTCTCGTAAACTATGATTTCATCTCTGAGATTTACGTAGATATCATGGCAACTATTTAGTCATTTTATGTATACATAGTACAACATAACTCAGTCATTCTATCTCGAAATAATCTAACAGCTTCTTTCGTTCTGGAACAAACTCTGAATCACACACTCACTCACTCACTCGGATATCAGAAAGAAGGTTTCAAAGGTCAAAAGTTGACCAAACAAGAAAATAATCCGATCACTTCCTTATTTAACGTTTTCAGCAATATCTAAATCAAATGCTTATCTAAAGAAATTACGCATTAGAGACCGACACATGCTCCTGATGATCAATGTATTTTTCCTTTTTTAACAAACAACCAATGTACTACCAGAAGTGACTGGTAAAATGGGCTCACCCCACACTCTCTTATTATTCTTGTAAAAGAAAAGATCAAATCATGAAGCATGATCTGATATATACTACGTCAGAAAAGACGCTTTTCACAGCTTAGACAAGTTGATTAAATAAGCAAGTGACGTAGTTAGATAGTGTGTGCAGGTGACAAACACATTTTCTCTGTCTTTCAGTTTGAATCTAACGTCAGTAGAATGTATGTATGCCATGTTTTCTCCTCCGGAAAAATAATAAAAAGGCATTTCCTTATTTTTAATTCACTATTTTATACTTTTAACTAACTTTTTTCTCATTCTTATATTTGTTGTGTTTAAGCACTTAAGTTTGGGAGTGTTATTCTTCTCTAGACTTTAGGTGGCATCTAGCGAAATCACTGGTACGGCTTTATACGGTCAAAAATTTTAAAGCTCACGACTGCTGTGCAGATTTTAGGGGTCTAAGGGAGATATTTTTTTCATTTTAGGGGGCTGTAAAGTTAAAATTCCTAGGGTAGTGTAAGTGGAGTTTTCTACAATCAAAATTTTAAGTTCGTCAGCGTTATCCAGATTTTAGGACGGTCTGAGATTTTAAGTTCAAAAGTGTTGCTTATGTCTCTCTCTGTCTTCCCAATGGTCTCTTTCTACATCTTGCTCTTCCCTACACCAGTAGGAGATATTTAGGGCTTCTGCCAGAACATTTTTCGGGGGTGTACAATGAAAATTAGGAGGGTGTAGTTTCAAGATTTTAGAAGATAGATTTGATGAAGTCAGGGTTTCTAACAGTTTTTTTTTTCAATTTTGGAGGGTGTAAAGGTCTGGTGGACTTAGGTTTTCTGCCAGTATATTCAATTTCGAGGGTGTAAAGTCAAAATTTCGTTCGCACTGGATATGCAATTTTAGACGATCAAAAAAAAATTATTTCGTCAGTGTTGATTCAACAGTTAGGAGGCGGGTCTGCCAGAGTTAGAGGTTCTGCCAGTATTTTCAATTTTGGGTTGTGTAAAGTCAAAATTATGGGGACTTACATTTACTTATAGTCCGTGATGGCCTTAACTTCGCCATGTAAAACAAGACCAAATAAATATATAAAACGTAACACTGTATGCACAATTTTGTTCGACCATAAATTTTAAGTTCATGAGTGATAATTCAAGATTTTAGGAGGTACGTTTGATGCAATTACGGTTACTAACACTATTTTCAATTTTAGGGGCGGTGTAAAGTAAGGTTGCTTATGAAGTCCGCAATTTTCTAAAAATGTTACAACAATGTAGCTCAATGACCTCTGTCACGCGATGGGAATTTCCAGGCGCCATCATGGATTACCTCATCACTTTTTCCCGCCAAAATTCACCAATAATCTTGTACGAACAACCTTAGGTGACCTCGCCAACTCATCTACGTGGCGCAAACTCACCACTCTATCCTGAAAGGTAGGCTGCCCGCAATTTTCTAACGAAGTGCAGTATTTCTACTAAAGAGTCGTAAAGAAGTTTTAAGTACTGCGAAAATAATTAGATTCTTTAACTAAAAATTCGCTGAGTTCTTGGGGAGGCTTGATGAAGCCCACCGAAAAGATAAATTTAACGTCATTCTTTCTAATTGTTAACTGTTGCCCAGTTCCGCTTTTTGTTTCGATGCCCGTAACTGTGACATGAATTAATACTATTATTTACCTCTGTATATACCTATGTGTGTGTGTGTGTGTGCGTCAGAGAGAGAGAGAGAGAGAGAGAGAGAGAGAGAGAGGGAGGGAGGGAGAGATAAGTACTTATAATAACTCTAGATTGTCTTAGTTTGTCGTTTAGTCCACTTTTATTTTCGCTTTCTTTTTATCATTAGTATATAGATTTATTATTGTTTTTATTGACACTTATAATTACACTGTATTGATGGTTGAGTGTAAGAAAAGTCCGTGATGGCCTTAACTTCACCATGTAAAACAAGACGAAATAAATAAATAAAACGTAACACCATATCATAGACATAAAGATATCAGCTGATCACTGTTTTTGTTTGACTTAATCAAAAACATAAATAATCAGGTAGCTCCATCAGAATTCTGTAAAATCATTGGTAATGACGTCAGAGCTTAGAGTTAGTACTTCATAGAAAGAGCATTCAAATGCATTGTCCATAGAGTGAACAATAAATAGAATGTGCGTCCAAAGACAAAAGTAACAAAATCCATTTCAACAATTATTCACTCCTCCTCTCTCAAAGAAAAATCAGAAGAATCTAAGAATAAAAATTTTAAAAAAATATTCACAATCAAAACACTTTGGAGGTCTTCTGATCCAAGACGAACGTCGTAAGTCTGAAGTATATTATGAAGTTGAGTATTTTGATTATCTATGTTTCACCAATCCTCTTTATGCCTGAATCCTTTCTCTGTTTCATCCTCATTCATCCTTCTTGCATTGTGATTTAACCTTCTAGTTTGATGCAGATGAACTCATCTTATTTTATTATCTACTTTTACTTCTATAATCTTTGAGCAATATGTAGAATCACCAAAGCTTTACCGGACTTGGGATACTTAGAGGGTTGATTTCTTACTATCACCACCTCATCCACCTCTGGGAGATTCAAATTACAACGAGAAATTTCAGAACTAATCTAATTTGCGACAATTTCTACCAAAGATTAAATTTTCATTTAGGATCAAAAGCATACACCAATTGTGCTGGTGATTTACCTTAAAGAAGAGGTGATTTAGCGAAACGAATATCCGCCTGAATTTGATTAATCACTGTATCCCATTTAACCGTTGGCGTGTTGATTAATTTTCATTTAAGCAAATTCTTAACATCCTGAACTGCACGTACTGCCATCCCATTACTTTGGGGATGATAAGGTGGGGAGTGTATTAAACGGATACCCTGATCTCTACACCACATATGAAAAGATGACCTTGAAAAGGAGGCTCATTATCCGTCACCATAGTATTAGGAATCCCAACAAAGTTAAACATGGAATTCATCTTGCTAATTGTCTCTGCAGCAGAAGTGTTTCTTATCCTAAAATTCTGAATCCATTTGGAAAATGCATCTACTACCAAAAGAAAATTTCGTTCGCCAAAATCGAAGAGATCTATGTGAACTCGTTCAAATGGTTTGCTAGTCTTACTCCAGGAAGAATATTTGTTCTATGCATTGCTTCGTTGTAAAGAATAAAGGCATCATTCGCGACAACAGCTCGACTATGAAAATTATTAGAGTACATGAAAAGCAATTATTGTTTGTTAGAATGAGATGAGTCTTACTATGGATCATGTAGCGTATACACGCGTATTTCATAAATTTTAGGTGGCTATACGATACTGTCCACAAATTAGAGTTGGGTATACGCCGTATATCCGCGTATACCTTCCATTACATCCCTGGGCATAGTTTTTATGACTCAGGAAATAACCCAGCAGCCGTTTTCAAAGAACCTGAGTATATTTTGTAGCTTACTTTTATGCACAGCTAAGTCAGTACGTGTATATTTTTTATTTATTATCTTTTGTGTTTGTAGAGACAGAATCATGAGGAGACATACATATATAAACACAGAACCCCGACACACAAACACGCACAAAGGACAACGAAGGAGAATAAATTGTTTAAAAGTTTGCTTATTTTTGCTACTCTATGATAATTAATTATTTTTGAAAGACATTCCTTAAAGAAAGTTTGTGAAACATTTTAGAACCAACAATGTTACTTTCCTTGATTTAGCATTTTTTTGCTTTTGTTTTATGAGCACATAAAAACACGATAAGTTATAAAACAAGAAGGACATTACGACAAACTTCTTTATCGATGCGATTTTGTTTCTCAAGCCTCGTTTAAGATTAAGAGATAGCATTTGTTTCTGCACGATATATTCAAGCTCTTGCTCATTCCTAACGAGATCTTATACGCTAATCTTCCTGGTTTTATATCTAAAATACTCCTTCAAAAGTTGAACAAGTTTGTTAAGAAGGAGATTTGCAAAATACATTTCGTATAGAGGACTTAACTTCTCCAATGGGTTAACGAACCTATAATTAAGCAAGATAACAATGTACAGTGTTACATATAAAATAAGGCAAATTAACCGTGGAAAAATTAAAGGATGGATTCCTTTACACATTGGTCGAATTCTGCTTCGTTTCCGAGATGCAAACAATCCAATTTGATGCCGTATCCAAAATCGACTTTTTCAATGGCAAATGAAATTAATATTTTCGATAAATCGGAATTCGTACATGAAACTAATTGTTGAATGTCGATTTGTATCCATAATATGGATATTAGAAACTAAAACAGCATGCAACTAAGGCTACGTTGTTAGTATTCTCTATAATGATTTAGTTTTTCTAAATAGCATTACGCGTTATTTTACTAGACGTTTGGTGTATCCTGGTGATGACTTAACGCAGTGTTGGAAACTATGGATAATATACAAAGAATTTTAGACAGGCTATTTTACACTATAACAGTTTAAAATTTTCTGAAGTATTTTAATGCTAACTACTACTATTGCATGTAGAGGCTTGTATAATACAATACATAACAGGGCCACGGTGGCTCAGTTGGTAGAGTGCTCACTTCTGGTGCTAGGGGTCGTCGGATCGATCCCTGCTCAAGCCATGTGCGCTTTGTGGTGGACAAACACCGTGTGCGTGGGTTTCCTCGGGGTTCTCCCGTTTCCTCCCATTTAATTCATTCCACCAATTCATCGCATCATCATTCATACGGCCTGAGCCATAGTTGCCTAAAGGCCTTAAAATAAATTTAAAAAATACATAACATAATGTTATAACAAAACTTCGTAGATACAGTCTTTGATTCGCTCTGAAGTGTAATATAGTATCAGATATGGACAATATATGCAAGGTTACGTAATACCCTAGACCATGTATAAAGGTATGCAGTAGTGTAGATAGGAATTCCTCAAGGGAGGGATATATTGAAAATCATATCCTTGGTATTTATACAACCCAACACAACAAATTTCTTAAGACTATATTTCAGGTCTGTTTTCTATAATTTTATAACAGCACAGTTACGGTATTGTGCGGGAAAGTATTAAATGGATGAATATACTACACTCATATAGTTTGCATAGTTCAGCCATAATTCTAATATAAATTTAGCCATATTTGGAACATCAGGTTGGATTTTGTCAAGAACGAAAAATTTCTGGACCAATATTTACTAATGCTTATACGCTCACTTTGATGACAGTTTTCTCTTGTAAAACTACCAGTCCGTTCAGCCACATTTGAAAGTTTGAATGTTTCAAAGATATACGTATTTGTTCGTTTCAGTCTTTGGCGCAGATGAGGGTGCAGGCTGTAGAAAATCTGAAGCACTTTTAAAAAAGCTTCGAAATCTGATATGCTTTCATTGCACTTCTATTAGTTTCGCTTTCAAAATTCGCAATTAGTGCGTCAAACTTTCGAAATGTGCATGCATAGTTTCGGAACTACAGGGCACCGAAAGCGTGGGAAAATGACTCTTAGAGCTTCATATTTCTAACACCACGAACGGTAGAGCTAATGCGGCGTAGTACCCCCAAAAGCTTTAAACCTTTACTATTTGAAAATTAATATTTCAAAATTCCGCAATGGACGCGCAAGGGATTACCCAAAGGAAGTAGGGATTCCGGAATATTTCTGAAGTAGAGATAGGTCGAAATAAGCATGAGTTAAAAGACTTCCCGTGCAAGGACGGCATACAACATCCCCAGCATCCAATCGGACAATGATGTTCAATCTCTTTGATAACAAATAAATAACACATTCGATGAAATTATGCAATTCTTACTCCTGCTTGTTATGCAACGACGCATTTTTAAAAATTGTTCGGTGTATGGAACCTGCTTTAGATATCGAGTTAATTGAATTTGAATTTTATTTACGGCCTTTAGGCATCTAAGGCTCAGACCGGGATAGTTGAGGAGAAAGAAGTCGGAAAGGTGTCGGCCAGGGGCTATATAGAAGGGGCCATTGTGGCATTTGCCTGGTATGACTGAGGAAAACCCCTGAAAAACCTCAATCAGGATGGTCGGCGGCTGGGGTCGAACCCACGATCTCCCGAATGCTACGCCAACGCTCTACCACTGAGCTACGGCGGCTCGGTGAGATATCAAGTTGGCGAAGATGAATTATTGTTTCCTGGTGTAAACTGTCGTCCCATTCATGCTCATTTCGACCCATCTTTACTTTAGACAGTTTCTGGGAATCCTCTAATTTCTTTAGGGAATCTCTTGCGCGTCCATTGTGGAATTTTGAAAGATGCATTTTGGGATAGTCTTTGACGGAACCATGCCACATCAGCTCTACTTTTTGTGATGTTAGATTTAAGAAGCTCTGAAGTTCATGTCCCCACGCTTTTGGGACCCTTAAGCTTCGAAACTAAACACATTTCGAATTTTTTTCTGCGGAACTTTCGTCTTATTTTGATGTGAGTAATCACCTCCAGAGTCCAGAAGTTTGTCGGTGTAATTTTAAAAGACGCCATTTGTTATCTAATTTCATATCGAGATCTTCTTTGACCCCCCCCCCAATCCGTGAAAACCCTAAAAAATTCGGGTTACATGCGTAAAAGAGCATGTCTTATATTGTAATTAGACTTCATTTTCTGGATGTTTGTAAATATTTTCATACATTCTTCCAAACTCAAATATACTGCGACTTGCTTTTTTTTCCCCTTTCAGACAATTTGCTTTAACTCTTTCAAACTTTATAACAGCATCATTGGCATCATTCGTAGCTTCTATTAAGTGTAGCTGAAAGTGTTCCTTTTGTAAGAATATGTACAACGGTTAATCATAGCAAAAATACTAATTTAATCGAATAAATATAACGAATAAATTTTAAACGCTTTAAACTTTAAATTCATGCCATGCCTTCAATGTGAGCTTGTGAAATTGTTCAATAAAAAATATGGATTATTGCTTCGAACACAAATTGGATTAATTCTGTAAAATCATGGATTGCGTTATACTTTTATATCCGTCTTTTCAAACTTCATAATTTTTATGCTATAGGTGAAACATTTGCACTCTCCATAATCCCACAAAAATGCTCTTTCCGTAAGCGGACATAAAATATAAGTGTTCAAATCGATCCTAAATAATTCAATATAAGTCGAATATGACTGGTCTTAAATACTCCCACACTGAGTAAGTACTATTACAGTATGTCTTGATTTTTTTTTAAATTTCCCAGCAAACTGCTATTTCTATCATATTCTTTTAATAGGTCTCGGAATTAACACCAAAATGTATCAGATTTGACAAATCGTTTTCGCTAAATCCCGACATTGTTTCTTCAAAAATTTCCGACCAACACCAAGTTTGGGGAAGATCTGCCAGATTGTTACTGAGTCAGTGCAATAAACTAATTTTTAAGAAATCATACTCATCATTGACATAGTTAACAACAAAGTTTTCCAATGTAGGTGAATTAAGAGTTTCATCCGCTAATGCAGAAAATTATTCAGCTGCAATTAGTCAGGCAAAAAATTCCTTAATTGAAACTTGAACGCAAATTTCAATAATTGATTTTAACGGTTAGACTCTTCTCCCCTTATAGCCGACCGACATAGTCGTGTGGTCTGAGGCATTAGGCCAGCGTCTCCGAAGTTGCGGGTTCGAATTCTACCTGGAGCATGGATGTTTGTGAAATTTAACAAGCGTTTCCCTCGTATAATTGTGACAGATCGAAGTCAAAAGTTACTAATATTGCCCATAGAAAATAAAGTTAACCAAAATTGTATCTTCTCCCTTATGAACTGAAAGATCACATTAGATCTTACAACCGAAACTTTCCAATGTGTGTAATTTTAATTTCATATGTAATGTGACGAGGACGTCTGTTAAAGTTGTTTCTCTACGTAGAAAATAACTGCTTCAATCATAGATTTTAAATCTTTTATATTCAAAATTTTTTCCGTTCTACCCTCGTAGTACACGAATTACTACATTCTTCATTACTGTCTAGAAATCGTCTTTTTGCCTTTTTTTACTGGCGCTATCGATATTATTGTCAAAGAAATTTTATTTTACTGATTGTCCAAATGGTTATTTAGCAGAGCTACCTAAATGTGAAACTACAACGCAGAATGTACAGTACGACTCTAGTCTGTTTATGGATAAACTTACAATTATATCGGGACGGTCGTAAGATATAGTGCTGTTACCTCCCTTACAATTAATTTTATATTTTAACTAGCAGTTATATGTTTCCAAATATAACTTCATTCTTTTCTTGTGGAAATGCAAGAAAAGAATAAAGTTCTTCCAAGTTCATAAAGTTGCCACTGAAGGTATGCTCTATATGCTCTAGCTAGGGTAATACTAACTTTCAAAAACATTATAAATTATATCGACAGAAAACTTAGCTGGAAATGTAAACCCAACTTCAATGTACAAAAACAAAATAATTAAATACAGCATTGATAATATCATCGTAATTTATTAATTTATTCAGATACACTGATCATAATGAATAGACTGAGAAAACCCAATTTGTGTTTCGAAGTGCAAAACTTCTTCGTACCTAGAAAACTTGATTTTACTGACTGTATTTCTAGAGTATTAAGAGAAGGAACAACAGATGTCCTTGCTGTCCAAATGGTGCTGCCCTCTCTTGCACGCCTTCCAAACTGCTAGAGTTCTCGATATTCGATACAACACAGAAATGTTCCTAGTACTTCAGCAGACAATTTGTCTGCCGTAGACAGATGTTTGAGAGAACTTTGGGCAGACAATTGTGTGTCACGAAGATAAGTTCATGTCCACACTTCAGATTCGTTCTGGTGTGAGATCATGACGGAAGCAATGTCTTTCTCACGGGCATTTGTGCCAAGCTATTTTATTCAGTTAAACAGGAACTTCAAGCAATAATAATAATAACAATAATACATTTTAATCTATCAATCTCGCTTCTTTTCTCTCTCTCCCTCTCTCTCTCTCTCTCTCTCTCAGCCATATTCAATCCGGTAGTGGATGAGGCCTCTCTCCGAAGTTCTACTGCTCCCACGCTGACCAGACGGGTTGGGAGAGGAGAGCCGAAGCTCTCACTGTGATTGCCACTGTCTTTATTCACAGCAGCTCCCCAGTTGTACTCACGATGCTGGGTCAACACCGAAATTTTTGAGCCCTCACCGGGAATCGCACCGACTAGACTACGCAGGAGCTCATATATATATAGATAGATTACAGAGTAGTTCAAAAGCCTGGCGCCATGACGATTTCGTTATGGAGCGGTGTAGAGAAATGGAACTAAAATTTTAATGATAACAGTTCATAAGGAAAATTCAGCTATCATATTTGGGGAACCAGTGGCTTACGTGTGACGGGGGTCAAGGCAAGGCTTTAATAGAAAGTATAGTTGATTAAGTTATTAGCATCCTAAACTAGCTGCCGAGCTTCTAGAAGGGATTTATTTATTTATTTGCGAAAATGACTCCTAACCATTCCATTCGAGAAATCCCGGAGGGAATTCAAAGCGTGTTTCATTCAGAATACTTTAAAATATTACATTGTGTGTTATTATTTTCAGTAATCACGAAGATACTGTGTGTAATGTGGACAACAAGCTGTCAAAATTGCTAGTAATTTTTACTTTTACTCGATTATATTATTTTTCTCCATAAATTTTTATTTCTTTCTCTGCTTTTTCCTTGTTTTATTTCTTCGCTATATAGATCAACAACGTTGAGTCATATTCCGTAAACCTGACCTTGATAGTTGAATTATTACTAAATCACCTGTTATTACATTATTCTAGTTCAAAGGTCATAAATATAATTCTAAACCAAAGTGCATAGCTTTCGAAAATGCAAAATCTAGATATAGATTTCATCTCAATGTGATTCATTACCGAGAACACTGAGTGAGCCAGCGTGAGTAGCATACTGTAGTCCTGGATTGTGTGTTTGCTGTGGATGAGTGCTAGGTTCAACAGGTAATTGAGCAGCAATTAATAATTTACAATAGTCAGAAGAAAGCGGATTTTTTAAAATTCCTTAGTCAGGCGTGAGTCAATGGGACACAGCAGAGGAATACCACAGACGACGAGGCATGTTTACAACATTTGAACCGGAAGCTGAATAGACATAACGCTGTGTACTGAACGGGTGAAAACCTCCAATGTCGCTGTAGAGGCACATCATCAACCTGATCCCAGGTTAAACGTGTGGTGTGCCATACACGGGAATGTTCTTGTAAGGCCCATGTTTCTGAATGACAGGCTTACTGTGGATCAGTACAAAAATAAAAAGTCATCTCGAGGTTACACTGTTGTCGTATTTAGATAACATGTCCCTGGAAAGCAAACGTGTTTTTTGTTTCAACAGGATGGGGCACTCCCGCACTTCGGACAGGCAATCCGTCAGTTGCTGGATGAGGTTCTTCCTTGGATCGGTAGATGGAGTTAGTGGAATGGCCATCTAGATCGCCAGACCTTATGCCACTGGACTATATCTCTGGGGACACCTTAGTTCTACATTATACACCAGCAGAATTTTTTGAATTTAATTTTAAGGCCTTTAGGAAACTTTGGATCAGGCCGGATGGATGATGATGGGATGAATTGGTGGAATGAAGAAATTGTGAGGAAACGGGAGAATCCCGTGAAAACCCACGCACACGGTGTGTGTCCACCACAAAGCCCACATGGCACGAGCAGGGTTTGAACCGACGAACACAAGCGCCAGAGGTGATCGCTCTACCATTGAGCCTCCATGGCCCCTCAAACACTAATATAATTGCAGGAGAACACCAGGAGAGCCTGTGGAGAAATAACACTTGCAGTGTTGCGGAATATGCGCAGAAGTTTTCTACACCGTATTCGGATATATCGTCTACAGGGTGGCAGCTAATTTGAACACATTCGGAACACATCGCTGGACAGAACAGTTGTATTGGTAAATTCTTAAGTTTGTAATTGTTGGAATGTCTGTTGTATAAAGTTTTATTTAATATGTTTTCGTTTCATTAGTGAGTATTTTCAAACATATTGGAGTTTAAAAACGTTCTATTTTCGTTTTCACGTGTGTGGTTTGAAATTATAAATCAATTACGTTACGCTAGGATAAGTTGATATAGAAAACACAATGTCACTTTGTCTCAGTTTTCATTATATATTGCTTCGTCTTCCATTCAACTTTTGGACACACGTCTTCTTGTACGCAAGAAATTTTAGTTGTAAGCCAGGAACACGGTACGCCAGAAGTACGTACACCACAAGCACGGAACCTAGCAGTCATGTGGTGCGAAACTTTTTCATTGAACTGCGATTGAAGCGTATGCACGAACAAAAGTCCATGTTCCATGTTAAAAGATAACATATAGACTTTTGTTAGCGCGTACGCCTTAATTGCTCATACACGTATTTCCGGTACGCCACTGATCCCCCAAATATGATACTTGAATTATCCATATGCACTTCTATCATTAAAATTTTTGTTTCAGTGTCGTTTCTAAGTTACTGCTAATGGACAATGTTGGTAACCTAATACTATTCCTGTAGCACTAAGCTATTGCAGCTCCCAAATAGTGTTTCCACGATACGAGACGTAGTGGCTCGTGAAATGTCTCTCGTCTTGTGTCTCAAAATCCAAACAGAATCTATTTAATTCGTTTAAAAATGTATTAATTCGGAATAAAATATTTGCCTTGGAAATCAATACCAGCGTTTATTACTTCAAATTATCCTACAAAACACAGGGAACACCTAAGCTATTTTTAATGATCCTTACAAACAGCTTTAATTCCCATTTTTCAATTAATTCAAGCTTAATAATTTTATTTTGTGATAATGCTCCAGATTCAAGTACAATGTTAAAGCATTGGTCGAGATATCTATGTACAAAAATCCTATGTTACAGAAGCACACTCCACAAGTTCTCTTAATGGCAGTTTCAGTAGTTAACCATTGTGTAATAATAAAATTTAGTTTTTATATTGCTTTATGATGTTATTCGAACCTAAGCCTTTTCTGAAATCGGTAAGTCACATAGGCCTCCTCATTTGTTGTACTGGCGCCAGAGATTGTAAAAGAAGTATTTCGGGAGAAGTTTGGGAAGGCTTGTCTTTGGATTGTACCGACCCACAGTGCGGCGGATTCCAAAAAAGCTGGCCAAAAGTCCAAAATAAAAAAGCAACTAGTTAGGGATTTTTTTCCATGTTGGGTTGGTTACAGTACATCTGTAATGGTTAGAAATTACTTATGAAAGTGTTTATTTCCATTTACCTGACCCAGAATAGGAATAGCAAAGCTATTTTTGTTCGATTTGCATAAACTTTAGATTGAAGCAGATCAAAATCAAATAAAATGGAATCAACGTCTGAAAGTACGTAGAATATATTAAAAATGTTACGAAATAATGATTTATTAAAAATGTATTACTTAAACAATAATTGTTATTGATTTTTATTAATTGAAAAGATTAAAATACGATATGTTATTACGAAAGTTATGTTGTTCCGTGTTGTTCCGCTGTCAGACTTATTTTAAGTTATAGTCAAATGTATTTCTTCAATAAAAAAAATTCTGACCGAAGTTGCCCCCTATTTTTATTCAATTTTTTGACAACCACATACTACATAGCCCCATGGTCGCTGACTGACTGATTCAATCATCATAATTCCAAGCCAAACTACTGGAGCTAGAAACACCAAATTTGGTATGAGAGTACATCATCACTAATACGTAAACGAAAATATGCCAAATTTGAAAAAAAGTCGCCACCTTGGATCAAAATGGCCGCCCAGAAAACATTGTTTTATAGAATACACAGACTAAACCGCTGGGGCTACTGAAGCGAAATTTGCTAACACGGTACATCATCACTAGTAGATTAGGAAAACATTACAAAATGTATAAAAAGACGCTATCTTGGATCAAAAATGGCGGACCCCAAAAAATCAATTTTCCACTCCGTTTGAGTTAGACATACGAACTTTGGCATAAAGGTGTATCATCACGAGTAGCTTAGGAAAATATATTATTACAATTTGAAAAAGTCGCTATCTTTGATTCAAAATGGCCCCAAAAACCCATTTTTCAAACAACTGAAGCTAGAGAAACGAAATTTTGTATGAAGTTGTATGAGCAAGAATATTACAATAAATGGGGCAAACCTCACCTATGGGGGCGCAACATATTAAGAACTCTCGGCAACGTTATCTCCAGCTGAGGTCAATTATTCTCACTACGAGAAAGAAAGTTTATCTCTAGTATATGTCGTTAGAAAGTTCCATAAATACCTTTATGGGAGACAATTCACGGTTTGGACTCATTCCATTCCGGTACAAATGATTTTTGTTGCCGAAAAATAACTTCCATGTAATGCACACCCTAGTTTATTACATTGAACTTTAATCTTACCTGGTTATTCTTATAAATTAGTATATACTAAAGGAGTCAAAGTAGTCGATTGTTTATCTCGTCTACCTTTGGATATACCCCCACAGGATTAGCCCGAATCTTATAATCAAATTTTAAATATTAATAAGCATTCGGATTATCTATCTAAAATTCAAATGATACTCAAGAGGATGTAAGTTTGTTAAACAATGATGGCCAAAATATCTAGACCTTGATTTCTAAAATGAAGCCTATAAATCTTATTTTCGAAGAAAACATGATATTACAACTCAAGATAATTGTTTGTTCTGGGGTAGACAATTGATTGTGCCGCCCAAGTAAAGCGAAATTTTTCATAATTTACACCAAAATCATATTGGTATCAATAGGATGAAGCAAATTTTAAGAAGTTTTTATTAGTGGCCACAGATAGAACAAGAATCCGAAGCTTTTGTACTCAGTTGTTCACCGTGTCAGGAAACTCACACACAGATACCTAGGAAATATTTTAATTCTTAAACAAAAGCCAGAAACCTATTTGAACGGGTACATTTTTTTTTACTTT
>JAGDQP010014289.1:0-45595 GCA_022664845.1 Lepisma saccharinum | reverse complement strand
AGCTTAGCAGTTGTTACGGACTACAAAGCAAATTGGTTGGATGAAGGCTAACAAGTTGATGTTATTTATATTGACTTTGAGAAAGCATTTGACAGAGTACATCAAAATATATTTCTGGAAAAATTAAATCACTATCACTTCTCACCCACTGTGATTAGGCTCCTCTTTTCATACTTAACAAATCGCAAACAATCAGTTGTCTATAAAGGATACAAATCATATGAATATTCTGCACTCTCAGGAGTTCCTCCAGGTTCGAACCTAGGACCTCTATTCTTCCTCTTGTTTGTTAATGAACTTCATGGTTATGTGCCTGATAATGAAATATTGTTATTTGGAGATGACTTCAAAATATATACAAAAGTCAACTCTATCGGAGACTGCATAAGACTTCAGCAAAGCTTAGATAATATTGCAAACTGGTGTGCTATTAATCAACTTGGAGTTAACATAAGTAAATGTAAAGTATTATCCTTTAATAGAAATAAAACCACTCATCAATTTGATTATTCCATTAATAAAGTTGTACTAAACAGATTTACCGTAGTTAAGGATCTTGGTGTCATTTTTGACTCGAAATTAACTTTTAACATACACGTTACAAATATAACAAATGAAGCCTTGAAGTTATTAGGATTTGTAACTAGGACGGGAAGAGAGACATTTAACAATATATTAACACTGGGAAAAATTTACTATGCCTATGTTCGCTCCAAGCTAGAATATGCTTCTTCTATTTGGAATCCATATCAATTGAAACATTGCCTACAATTAGAGAAAATCCCATCAAAATTTCTTAAATTCCTTACTTTTAAAGAAATTCGAATCTACCCTGCATTTGATAGTTACAATGCAGTCATTAAGAACTTTAATATTCAAAGTTTAGAACAAAGGCGCAACAGTGCTGATCTGTTATTTCTTCAAAAAAATGTTCAAAATAAGTTAGATTGTATGGGTTTAGTTTAAACATTACTGTTTCTTGTGTTCAATTAAGGAAATCAATATTGACCTTTTATATTCATTTAATAAATTCATTTATATTCATTTAATATAAAAGTGGTGGTCGCCCTGAGACGCTGAAAAGTATTAACACAGCCTTTCTTTTAGTGTAGTCTCTGCTTAAAGATTCATAAACTAAAAGATTCACAGCGTATATTCTGTGAAAATTCTGGGACTATAGGTTTCATATTAACCACCAATTTTTGTTCACCTTGTATATATCCATGTTAACACTTTCATTGGTAACATTTTTTTTTCATTGGGGAAATGCTTCTTTCAACAAACATTTCTTTCTTTTAAATTACTTTTATCTAATTGTAATATTTTTTACCAAGCAAGGGGTGTTTGAATCTACAAGATATATTCCCCATTGTACCATTCCCTAAATTCATCATTCTATGTATTGTAGCTTATTTGCTGACAAGTTATAATTAATAATAAATTCCAAACGAATTAAAGAAAACAGATACTCTGGAAAATATCTTTGTTTCCGTAACATTGGTGATCACATTTATGCTTTTATATTCACTATATCGCATCTGATATTGAAGTTTATTCACTACTTTATTACTTTCCTTTCCTCCTAACATATTTACCCTACTGTTCGCTTGACCTTGGCAGAAACTTCTGTCATTCTGAGCTTAATATACAATTTCTTTCGAAGCAATTAAGTTGAGTACGAACACAATCTGCACAAGACAAGAAAGGACGACAGTACCTTTGCGTGGTTGCACCAGAGCAGAGATTTTTCTTTTCTCTGATCACAGTCACACTCCCCAACTACCGCCACCTGCTGTGATAACTGAACAACCAAACCCATCCCCTAATCCAAGGTAGAATGGTCTTGTTGCCAATGAGTGGAATGACCTTGAAACGACAATCCTAGCTAACTTTATGTATTATTCATCCGCCGGTTACTTCGTTTGAAACACCGCCCGCTCGATCTATATAGCTGCCTGTCAAATCAGCGAAAAATCGTGTGTAGACTGTCGCCAAGAATTGGCCGCTAGGTGGCAGGCGTATTCAAGGCTTGTTCTGCTACTCAAAAGCATTAAGTGATGCCGTTGCGATATGGAATTTCGATTTCTGTAAGGACACAGAATGATTGTTCTAAAGTAAAAGACAAATATAGTGGCTTTTATACAAAACTTAAGTGTGAGCAAAAGTCATTCTTCGTTATTTTCATATTTTTCAATTATGCGAGCGATGAGAAATGCTGATAAATAAAATTTACTATAGTGTTAGTCAATAAAGCTTTAATAAGAACTTCAAGTCCATGACAAAAAAAAGCTGGATAAATCTGGCCTTGGAATATTTTCAAAGTGTAATAAGAGGAGTCCTACCCCCAAGAACACGAGAATTACTCCCCCTCCGTGAACCCCTACCCGCCCGCGAAAGATTTCTCTAGAAGAAACTATAGGTCTAGCGTTGCTTTCACTATTAGATAGTACCTGACAAACGATACTCATTAATGTGCCGTGGTATGGGAGACTACAATTTATAACCATAACAAATAAAGCCATAGAGACAGAATGAAATAACAATGTACAACTAGTACTGCACAGTAAAAAAACAATATATGTTTCTTAAACAATTCGTACTAAAAAGTAAAATATATATATTTTATGCATGATTAAAAAGAAAAGCATGAGGGGGTTAACTCATATACAGTCACTTTATAAATTCTTCAATTGGTGCACCCAATGCTTTTCTTTTTAGTCATGCATAAACAAAATTAGTTTTAACTTCTAGTACGAATTATTTAAGAAAAGTATATTTCTCTAGTCTTTTATTATTTTTTTTCGAATTATTTCGGTGTCCGGATACTTTTTATCAAACTGATGATGTCACCAAAATCCTAAAGTGTTCTGCAACCAGTTAAACGGAATATCGTTGCGGGCTTGTATTAATTTTAGGATAACGAAGTTCCTTACTGAAAACAATATGCTTTTAAAATATATAAATATATAGAAATATATTAAATTAACAACGGAATATTGTATTGTCACCCGACTTACGTCGCCGTGCAAAATTTCATCATTATATGACGTCGGGAAATGAGTTAAATTAACGTTACAAGATTTGAGAACAGGATGAGCCATTGTGAATTAAAGAAAAGTATGTAATGATATTGGTTTCAACGTTCGTTGAGCGGATGCAAAATTACACAACCCTTTCAATGAAAAATAAGTCTTTAGGCGATACGAAGATAAAACACCTCTTTTTTTCCTTAGTAAATGGTATTACCTCAGTCTAACTTTGTGATAGAAATCAAAAAAGTAATTTGATTCACAATATCATGAACGTTCTAATCGTGATTTTGCTGCTTTCTTAAAAATCTTCATTGAAAGTGAAGACTGCAAGCAACATAATGATCGGACGGAATCTACTGGCTTCCTTTCTTCTCACCTTCTCTGGATATAACATGTAACCACTTTCTACGTTGTTCATTGTCTGCCTGAATTTCGTGAAATGATACTCCACTGTATTCCGACTTGCCTTTTTTCCCCTTATAGAATGGTACGCAACAATTGTGCACCATTCTTTTCCTAACACTCTTCGAAATATTCAGCTTTCCCTATACCAATACTCAAGAGTTACTGACTAAAACGGATGTATTGTGCTGCCCCTAGCGTCGGAATGTTCACGCGGTAAACAATGCTTTTTGAAGCGACTGGTCAGGCAGCTATAGATTCAGCGGGCGGTGGTTTGAAATCAATGCACGCCGCGCTGGATGTCAGTAACTATGGAGGGATTTCTCTGCGGTAGGCAACACTTTTCTGTAGTATACAAAACTTGAAAGAGGGGGACAACGTTTCATGCGCTGTTAGCTTTATTGTGAGTCCCCCCTTGGAATTTCTTAAAACCAGCGATGTAACAGATAATTAAAAATGTGTGAATGAAGAAAAAAGTTAGGAAATTGATTTTCGTACCAATAATAAATAAAAATACTTTAAGTGCAATCGTTAGAGGGTAATAAAATTAAACAAGCTCGATCACCATGGGGAGGAAGCGCGGAAAAGTGAAAGCTCATAAGCACCAACTGTAAAGAGTAAAGCGAAGGTAAAGCTTGGAACTTCGAAGCATAATAAGGCTCAGTCCGGGATAGGAGGAAGATTCGGGAAGGTGACAGCCAGGACCTATGTTGAAGGTGCCATCCCGCCATCTTCTTGGTGTGACTGGAAAAACCTCAGTGAGGATGGTCGGCCGCTGGGATGGAATCCACGAGCTCTCGAATGTTACGCAAATGCTCTACCACTGAGCTACGGTGGCTTGATGTGCTCTATTATAGAACTCAAATGAAGATATTGTATGTCATATTTTGACCAATTAAATTTATTTTGCTAAAAGCCATTATGTGTAGTGCCGTTTACGCTATTTGTTATGGCTGTCTACTTCTGTCGGAAAACCTTTTTTTAAAACATGATTCCATTGAAATAACATCATGAAATTTGGCACATAGGCCTACATTCTAATCGGAAGCACATTGAACATATATTTTTATTTTAAAAAATCGATTTTGAGGTTTTTTTTTTAATATGTTTTCAAGATATAAAGATTTGTCTAATAAAGTCAAGTAGTATACTAAATTACATCTCTTAAAATTCTGAAACAAATGATGCAAGTTTGAATTGTCTAGGATAAATTGTTTTTCAGTTTCGGTCTTTTAAAGTTTCAAAACGCATAAAAAATTAATCGATTTTTTTTATTTTAACGATTTATAACTCGAAAACCAAAAGTGACAAAAACATGATTTTTTAAAAATTTCACATCATATTGTATAGAATGCAGTTACCAAATATCACGCAGTTACCAAATATAAGCCTGCTATACAGACGCTCATTCAAGCACTGAATATATGAAAGTAAGACTGAATTCCGGTAATTGCTATCGTTTTAGCCTATAAAGGAACCCGAAACCGAAAAAAAAAATGTTATATTCTCTGGCTGTAGCTCCTCAGCAGTTCAAAATGTAACAAACGTCAGCTGTTGTTCTATCTTCCTACTACGTTCTACTAAGTCATAATCCCGTTATAGGCTGAGTTCTCCTTATGCTGTTTTGAAAGTTAGCAGATGCTACAAAAACACTAAAAAATGGATAAACAGCTTAGTAGTTCAAACGATCTAGTGATATTGACAACATTAGCTTCACAATCAAAAATGCACCTGCAAATCCATTACGTGCACGCTCTCTCTCATTAGAATAGATGTTTAACTTAAAACTACATTCCTTGTATTATCTATTTGGAGTTTCGAAATTTGCAAGATATTTAATGACAAAATACGTTAAACGTTCTAAAGATAAGGGAAATAATATAATTGGAGATATTTTAGAATAGAAAAGGGTCTAAAGCATTTGAATCTCTAAAATACTATAATACTCTTAAGATGAGTATGTTACGTTACCCTAGTAGATACAAAAAAAAAACAAAAAAAAAACAGCAACGTCAGGTCTTAGCGTAGTGCAGTGGTAAAGCGTTGGCTTACTGAATAAAAAACCTGGGTTCGAATCCAGGCGAGGACAAGATTATTTTTCTTTTCAAAATATATTTTTATATGTTCATATTTATTATGGCCAACACAATATTCCATTGCTACTATAGTATATTTCTATATATTTCTATAGTTAAAAAGCATATTTAATTATTTTTTAATATTACGCATAAATACTAGCCTACAATGATTTGGCGTTTGACTGATTGCAGAATAATAAAAAACTAGATAAAAATAGGACTAGATAAAAAATAATAAAAAAAAAAACTTTTTTAAGACATACTCTTCTTAAAACATTCGTACTAAAAAGTAAAAACAAAAATATTTTGTTTATGCATGGCTTTTAAAAAGAAAAGCATGGAGGCACCAATTGAAGTATTTATAAAGTAACTGTGTATGAGAGAGCGCCCAATGCATGCGCATAATTATCCTTTGTTTATAGTCATGCATAAGCAAAATTATTGGTAAAAACGCTGACAATTATTGGTAAAAACGGTTTGTTGGTAAAAACGCTGACAATTATTTCAATGAAGGTCATTATTACCGGGGTAGTATCTTGTGCCGCTTGAAGCTTTGTAAATCCTCGATTTATTTTACCTTTAGTTTCTTGAATATTAAGGACCTGTAGGAACGGCAGCAATTGTTGAAATTTAGTCATAAAGTCTGATGTTTCAATGGAAGTTGGGGATTTGTCATGGTCAAGAGTGCGTATGTCTTGACGGATGACTGAGAAGCTGAAGGTTTTTGTACAGTAGATTGTGAGTTATTTCCTGTTGATGACGAAACTGGCTGCGACGTGTTGACATGAGAAGAGGCTCGACTGGCTTTGTATTTCTTGTAGATTGGACATCCCCTGTAATTTAGCAGGATGAGCATCACCGCAATTTACACATTTTGCAGGATCGTTGCGTGTTTTCTTGGTAGATTCAGAGGTGGCATGGGCACCAGCACATTTCACACACCTTGGATCTATATAACAGGTAAATTGGATGTGATGAAAGCGCTGACATCTGAAACATTGTGTGAATTTACGTGGTTTGTACATTTCTATTGCTATTTTGTAGTGACAAAGGTAGTCATTGCACAGCTCCTGAATGTTGAAAGTGCGCTTTAAGGTAACCAAAAAGAGCGGAAGTTCCTGTCTTGTATGAGTAGAAGGATCTCGAAGATACATTTGTTTTACAGAAGTAACTGGATAGTTCTTGTCTTGTTCAGTACCTTCAAAGGAGTGTCAATTGGTAGTTTCCGAATAACTACCTTGTACATCTATAGGGACATCAGTTGCGAATTGCACATTGGATTTCAGACAATAAGCTTTGAGTTTCTCAAAATCTTCTTAGGTGGAGGTCTGGAAGCAAATGGAATTTAAAAAAAATCCATGACGAATTTTAGGTGGCTTGGTGCACACAGTTGTTAAAATTCTTGTGAATGTATATGTATTTTTAATTCCATACATGTACATAGCTGGTGGTTTCACAGATGTGATATTTGGCTGACCAGTAACAAAAGGAGCTTCAGAATGAGAAGCATCTTGAACTTTGAATCTGTTTGCTGTAGAGATATCAGAACTGGCAACGCTGAAGTGAGGTTTGATAGGGTTTTATGTCAACTGAAAACCTTCGACGTCCATGGGCTGAGTTTCTTGAGCGGAGGGAGACTCCATAGTAGGCGAAGTGGCCTGTTTAAAAGCGATAACGCATTTTATTTGAGCTGGTGGCTTGGCAGTGATAGATTCTTAACTTTTTCTCGTGCTCCGAGTAAGACGTGCTGCAGTTTTTTGGGTCACGCAAGTACTCTAAATATGTTGCGTACTCTGCAGACATAGCGGTTCGGTGTGAATCGAGGTTTACTTTGAAACATCACTTAGTTGAACGTTGCAAGGCGAATAAGAGGAAGAAGCAATTATATTGAATCATCAATTAAAATAAGCTCCGCATGCAAATCAATCCTATTACTCTCCTGTGCCGAGGTGCGGTAAGTGGTACCGCTCGTAAATTTTAAAACAAATGCGCCCCTCAGTTAGTAATTGACTTTGAGCCTTTTCTTCTACTAACACTGAAAAGCTTGAAACATTTATATAAAAAATGCTTTTACTTCAAGTTCTTACAATAGTTGCGAGAGGATTGTTATGAAAATTGTATGATTTAATTGAACATGTGATTCCAAGAAGATGAGAAATATTTCATTCTAACAGATATCGTGAACATAAAAAAAAAAACTTCGTGCTGGCACAATTATTTATTTTAAGGACTGGTTCAGTGATTGTTTTTATGAATGTCGTAATGATTCATGTTTCTACAGTACTGGAATGTGCATGTATCTTTCGACAGTGTAGACATTGGGTATTAAACTGCGTTACAGCAAATTTTGGAACGTTTTGCTTTTTCAAATGGTCAATTGTACCAGAAGCTAAAATTTATCTTCAGACCAAAAAGTTTAGTGTGCACGAATGGTGTCTAAAATTCATCCTTTTGAACTGGAGTTCTTTGTAATTTTAAGAGAAAAAAGCTTTTGGTTTGAACGGAGGAAGTTCTCTGGTCTGAAAAATTTTGATTGACAATAAATTTTATGCAGGCTGAGGTACAAAATTTTGGGGGTGTTCTGGTATCCGGACAACCCCTCTGGCTACGTACCTGGCAACAAGAGGGTTAAGATTTGTGAGAACTTCAGCACCCCCTAGTCCCTTTATAGTGCAATCCCTGCTAACAGGCTTTCTGTATCGAAAGTGTTCCGACTTTTCACTTTTACAAGTTGGCAACCCCAGATCACTATGATGGGTATGCCATGGAGATGAAAACTTGTTTGACCGTGTTGAAAATAGAATTCAATGGCGAACGTTTGTTACTCCAGCGATGAACTTACGAGTTATGTGAGGCACAATGTTTGTTTGTTAGTTAGTATTTTTTGTGTCTTGCCAATTTTCTTCAGTAGTTTTCATTTGTAATCTTCCGTATCCAGCTGATTATTTCAATTTTTTTTCATGTCCACATTTCAAAGCTTTCCAATTGATTTTGTTCACTCCTTCGTAGAGTCCATATTTCTGCTCCATACAACACAATACTCCACAGAAAACATTTAATCAATCTCTTCCTCAATACTTTGTTCATATATCCAGAAAAGAGGTTCTTTTCAGTCAATGCCTCTTTCGCCCCTACTTTATGATTGGTATGAACCATGACTTATTCCCAGTAATCATTGGTTACATTACTGATTCTGAGATAATCTTAGATATATCTGAGATTACACACACATTACACACTGCGATTACACATAAGTATAAAGATGTCTCTCTATATGCTCTAGAGCGCAACCAATAACAATCAATCATCATCTGTTTATAAATCATTTGTTTCTCTTTCATAGAACGCACATTCATTATACGTGCACATCATTAATCAGAGATATTTTTTTCTTTGGAATTTGCGTTGCCCGAATTTTATCTTATTTGATTGTGGCTAACTGTTCTTTCTTATTACAAAAAAAAAAAAATGACTGTGATCCAGGTGAAGCCTTCACCGGTGTATTGTACCTTCACCGTGAAGGTACAATACAATCAAAATAGCAAAAGGGTGAAAAAGCTCTTTCAAATGATAAGACCCAACCAGAGTTGAAACGGGTAGCAGGGCCAATCCGATCATTCGGGTCAAGTTTCGGAACGGGCCACCGGATCACCTATGTTCGGGTCAGATCGGGTCAGCGAAAGTGGCCTGGTTTCAGCTCTGGACACAACTTCTGGGCATATTCTGTTTACATATTTTTTATTATATCGAAAACCCAATAGTTTTATCTTCTTAACACTTCCTGACGCACAATATTTTTTTAAGTATCAAAGAATTCTAATCCTCATTGAGATACTATCAAGTATTCAAAGTTGCCTCCCCCCCTAAAGTTTTTCTTATTTTAATTTATTTTAACTCCGATGAATATTTGTACGAACTAACTGTAACTTTGTGCCTGGGAGAATCTTTGTTACTCACAGTATTCCCTCTCGAAGATGGTTTTCTGTTTCATTATTCTGATGGACGTAATACTAATTTACATGGGTTGCGCTTTCAGTTTTAAGTGGATTCCAAACCATTAAATTGAAGCGAATATGACCAGATTGATCGCTGTTGTTCAAACGTATTTCCTTTTCCATTCTCCATAGTAGTCCTACAACAAACCTTTTGCGTATACAAATAACACAAAAAAGGAAAATGCTGGGATGGGCAACGGTTTCTGTGGGAATGATTGACCAAAATTTTATGTGAAGCATAGATACAAAAGTACTTATATTTTGCTTATTTTGCAAAAATATGAATTACAGCTAACTAACCTTCTGTAGTCACACATAATTTTGTGGGATATAGCGGGAACCCCACAACTTTTTTTCTCTTTACCTACATTTTGGTAATTTTCTTGGCCCTTTTTTTCTGCGATATGTTCCTGTGTATCTAAGCACGAAATTAATTTTTGTAAATTATTTGATTATTTACTTTTGATTATAATTTTCTTTCGCAAAAAGCGTAGAAATGTTTCTTCACCGAAACCTCTGGATCCCGCTTCTGACACACAAGATGCCTAATTTGTGTTAAGGAATTTTATTGTGTGGGAATATCTATCCATAAATTCTGTAAATAGGTCATTGGCAAGTGAGTTTATTCAAGCGTTACAGTTTGAGGATATATGGAGAAACAAAGCAGCGAACTCTTATAGTCATCAAGATTACAGGAAAACATTTCTTTCAGGGTCTATACTACAAAGATGAGATTCCATTTCAGATAAGCGGTCATGACAGGAAGCGAAGAAAGGATTTGGTAAAAAAAAAAACAAAAACAAATGAAAATACCGAAAGAGACAGAATCTGACTGTTGGCTAAATATTGATCTCGACGGGTCGACTCGGGCGGATTGAAGCTCAACACGACCCGTCTCGTGATCAGAAAAGTTCAACACGGCATGACCCAACCCGTGACTAAGTTTGACCCGACCCGAATATGACCAGACCCGATTCGGGTTGACCCGACCCGTCTTCTTTGCTTTATAAAATTAGTTGAAATAGAGTTAGAGCTCTGTATGTCTAACGAACCTGAGAATTTAAGACTAACTAGAAAAGACTGAAAGTACCCAAAACTTGTACTTCGTTAAAGTATAGCGTTTTAGCACTTTTTAAAATAAAGGTTGAATCTAGCAGTCCAGTTTACAAGAATCAAGGTTGAAACATCCTTGATTTTGTTAAGACAAGAAAGAAATACATATACTACTCTTAAAAAAAAAAAAACATTATTTTTTAAAATAATAAATTCGTTGGAATCGATACGATTACAACTGTCACACCAATTACCAGATCATGGAACCGCACATCATAGCTCGCTTTCCAAGCGTTATTTATACTTAGTTCATCAGATCACAGCAGATGGCCATAGTAAAAGGATAGGAGTTTACGAAGATTAGTTGACGAAGCAGTCCTGGCAGTCCAGCAGCACGTGATGGGACTTCATTGCAATGAGACGATAGCAAAAGTGCACCGAAATTAAAGTCTATTAAATTTCAAGTTTGACGAGTTTTATCGGATAACTGATTGTTCCAAAAAGCTTGAATTAGGTTAGTTGTAACTTATAACAACCAAGCACATATGTCGTTCGGACAAGTTGGTACCGTGCATGTTTATTGAGCTTAAAACAATATCAAGTTTGGCAAGCTCAAAACAAGTGACTCATAGCCTTGTTACAGGTTGGCATGCTATTTGGGTAAGATATAGGTTAAATTGGAAGGTTCTTAATGTCCTAAGAAAAGCACCATACTCACAGAAGAATTATCTATAATATACAGTATGTACTCGCTCATTCCAGGCATTCATAGCATCTTGTGATTAGTTGGTAACTGCAGAGTGATTGGTTGTCACTATGGGCACTTTCGTCATTTCCCAGGGTAATATGCAATTTTTTTTGTAATATTATTTCAATTATACTCAAATCTTCAAGCTATATATAGTTGTAAAGCTATATGCATTGTTTGAAGTCCTAAACAATGAACAGAAGGCGTCATGTTTAGTTCACGTTAAGGGAACCATTCCGGCATTTCCTGGTGTAACTGAAGAAAAAATGGAGAAATGTGTCAGCATGGTCGATCACTGGCATCCAACCCAAGACCACTCAAATGCGAAACCAACGCTCAACCAACTAAAGGTAAGATAACGTTACTTCAATATGTAATTGTGTTAAGTGTAACATGTTCAGGGAGTACGCTACATCCCCAACACCCCCGTAACACCCTCCCTACACTTCGACAACCCCCTAATGGAAATCTCTGAACACCCCCTTGGGGGGGGGGTAATTTCGCGACATTTAATAGTGAGAAATTCCTGGAATTTCTATTTACAAATACGACAGTTATGGTAATACACAATCAAATCTTGGTAGCAGTTTTGCATTTATTCCGAAGAAATAACTTCTTTAGGGCTACATTCTTTTCTTGTCGCCTCACAAAAATCCATCAGCAGTAAAATATATAAGGCAGCAAACAATAAACAGCCCCGTATGGAAACACCTGTTTTGTGACTGCTCACTGCGGTGTTAGAGTGGAGAGATGATAGACTCACTTCAGATGCACATCAAAATTCACTCATTATCTATTCAGTTGTTTTGTGTGCATTGTGGGAAAGGAGAAACGCGTCACAATGAAGAGCAGGATTATTGAAACAAAGAAACTAAGTTTAGGAGCTCGTACAAATGCATTTATTTTTCTAATGTGAGTGAATCTTTGTTTCATAACTAAATAAATGGAAATAAAAGTAACAATGTTTACAAACTTGATGCGCCGACCTTTCCAATACCTAAATCTGTGTTCTTCAGGGCTTTATTTTATCATACTCTCATTCTCTCAAGAGAAAATAGGTCGAATTCATCCATGTCAACATGTCAACGGTAACGAACATTTTGTGAAACAAAAGCTATATGAAATGAAACTCCGAGTGGTCATGGCTCAATGATTTGGTATTGGCTTCGCATTGCGGAGGTCCAGAATTCCATTCCTGGAGACGGCCATCCTGACTGAAGTTTTTCAAGTCTTATCAGGCAAATGCCGGGATCATATGTTATTTCAAGGCTATGTCCATTTCGGTCCAATTTTTTTTTCCTTTTTTCATGTTTGTTGTCACTAAGCTCCTATGTAAAATAGTCTCCGTGTTGTATATAGAGATGCCAGAAATAAATAAATTTTAGGAAGTGTTGACGCTGCTGGACTTGCAGTTTAAGCTCGTGATGTTTAGACATATACTAACATATACAGTTACAGACAGACCACAAGTGGCTGGAGACAAAGTCATATGTTTCCCCACTTAGGTCCCAGTTAGGGATGTCAATCGGCACGGTTCGACTCAACTCAGAATGAGCCACTTGTCGGTTCCTTCACGGCTCAAAGTGCGTCACGGCTTGGCTCATAAGGAACCGCGGCTCTGTCCGACTTGGTTTAATTCCATATGAGCTGCGGCTTGGTTCAGCATGCCTAGTTTCTTATAAGTTCTCTACTCTTTATCTTTAATGTATTATAGTTTCAATGCAAAATATAAAAATATGTATTCTTAGCCATCTCCCGTGCTACATCTATAATGCAGTAGTTACTACGTACAGAAAATTCGGGCCGGCATATTGATAACAAGTTCGACAGAGATAAGCCATACACCGTTGGATTAGTAATGGACACTGGTGGGAAAATCTATGACTGACTAAAACTGGCAGGCCACGGCATTCGCTTAGTAATCTCCATTTGTTCCTATCACTTTGAGTGTTTTTTAAAAATACGTTATAATTCGAATTTATACGGGGGCGTTTTGGTTTTGTTTATAATAAAACCATTACTTAATATTTTACGTTATTAGGCTAGGAATTGTTAGGTTACATTCTACCTTTGATTTCAGTGGATGGAAAATATTATTTTTAAGTGAGTAAAATCTTTCACTCTAGCTAATGATTTTTTTATTTGTTTCTTTGTTTCTCTTCCGAGGAAGTGTTTTAACTACTCCTTCCCTGCAAGACAATTATACAGAGAAAATTGTTGATCTAAATTACTTCTGATAGCCAGCTGATAGGGAGATAGACAAACATTCGAAATTATGTCTTCGAATTCCAAAAAAATCATCTATCATAACTTTGCCATATGGTTATTTTTAGGAGAGAAATTAAACAGGCGTTGGAAAAATGTAATTAATATTTAGGTCCTTTGGAGCGGAAGGGGAAAGACTGCATTACGAAGTCGAGTAACTCTTTGCGGGACCTGCAACCTTATTTCGGGTAATAATTTTTCTGAGTGAATTTTACTATGTATTAGTTTGTGTAGAAATGATAATAGAAAATTAACTTTTCTATTTTAACTCATTCAGCGAGCAAGTACAGAGAATAAAATTATCTAGCGTTGGGTCTTAGGTCGCACTGTGTGAATTGATGAAGTGCATAATTGAGTGTTGCTCCGTAGTGTAGTAGCTAAAGCAACGGATAATAAATCACAACGTTGCAGGTTCGAATCCATCCACAGATACGTGGAAAACTTTTCGATTATAAATGAAGACGCGAGAGTAAAACATGTCATTGAATAAAGGCATAATGTAATCAAGTTCCAGTTTTTTTCTAAAACTACTGTAAAAATATGCATAATTCGGTTTACTAAAATAGTAAATTTCCTCAGTATATAACTTGGTATTATTTTGAGTGCATACAACTGAAATTAAGTTGGGTTAACATTGGGCCATATGTACATTGAAATTACCATATAGTTTGCTCTACGTTTAACTTCGCTTTTAGGGCCAACGTTATCGCTAACGATAAGGCTATTTGGCCAACGACCAAATAGTACGTAGGTCGAACAGTACTGAAAAACGTTAATCTAACGTTAAAACGTACAATCAGATTTTCAATGTTCCAACAAGAATTTGCTACTTGGGGTACACACGATTTTGTATTATATTTGTTGTTACTAATACAATTTGCAATATAATTACTAAATGAAAATTTCTATATTACAATTGAGTTGATCCTTTATAATGCGGCCCTCGCTCTCTTCGTGATTAGTCAATTTGGCCAGCTGCCAGAAAAGGTTGGAGACCGCCTGGAGTAGACTATATCGTTTTTCCGAATGATGATTGAATTAGCTGTTTGAGAAGATTGCTCGTTAGTATTCACAGTGCAATGTAAATGTTATACTTGTTAATAATTGCTCTGGGATAAATAGCTACTACTGAACTATGATATATGCAGCAAACGCAAGTTTGCTGTAAGATTAGAAATTATATTTTACAGCTGTAAGTAATGCTTTTGTTACAGTACTACACAAATCTGCTTTATGTGATAAATAGTGAAAAAAATACAGTAGAGTATAAAATGAGTGAAGACAATACACGGTCAGGAAAGTCAAAATAATATATTGCATTATACTAGAATAATAACTTCTATGGGGAAGCAGAGGCGGGGGGAGGCAATCTTCCTGCACTCACCACGTTCACCCTCTTAGTATAGAACCATTGAGGAAGAACACAAACTCTACATAATTAGCCATTTTTCGCGGGAAACCGGTCGAGAACCTGTTTCATTCAAGCGGTACACAGATACTTATTCAGACATTCGCTTCTCCAACTTCTCGCCCCTACCACTGCCAGGCCTAGAGTGGGGCGTGGCTTACCCTCATCAAACCTTTTAGAGGTGGACTAGAATAGCTATATAAAAATACTATTTTTTTATTGGTGTATCGGACATGTTTGCAATTAAAATTATTAGAATCGTTTGTTCACAAGGAATAAAACAAAAAAAAGTTGATCTTTCTAGCGTAATTGGTTGCAAAGTTAGTCATATTGTAATTTAGAGAAAACAAAATAATTTTATTTATTTTTTAATAATTTATTTCTGAAAAGCTAGGAAACAAATGTACGTTCTAAGTATTTCAACCCGTTCATAAACTTCTGAAAAATGCTCCAAAACTTTTCTTTTCTATTAAAGATATCCAATTCCTTAGAAAATGAAGATATTCGGTATTAATTTTCTGTCCATAAGCAACAATAGTAAACTTTCTAGCTCTGAGAGAAGTAGAAGACCCCGTTAAGCCTTAGCAAGAGAATTAAGGGGTCTCCTCCCAGTTAGTGGCAGGAGCCTTTGGGGCGACAGTCCCAGTTTGCCAGTCCTGTCCCAGTTTCCCTGCCATATATGAAAGTCGGGACCGAAAGGGGAAATGTTTTCCTTATTCTCTTCCCGTAATTTCGGGTTCCCGTACTGATTTGCCATGCGTTCGTTAAAGAACATAATGCAAGAATATTAATTCTTAAAAAAATTAACGAGAACTGAATCTTAATCAGGCACACAAAAGTGTACAAAATTTTATGTGGGTTGGACATTGGGTGGATTAAAAACTGATTACAAGAAAACTGATTATGGGTGGATGCAGACTGGGCCGGCAATGCCGGCTACCTAATAAATTTCTATAGTCTTTTAGTGATAAGGCGCTGTGTATTTTTGTTTGGTTTCTTGTGTTTGGAGTTTTGTTGTTTCATTTTTTTCCATTCAGAATAATGTTTTATATACAGTCCTTGTTTTAAAAAATAATTATCCTGATTTAGTACTTTTTTGTTTTCATGCGTACAAATGATTTTAGAAACATGATGCAGACTACTTCGCCCAATCCCAATGATAAAATATAATGTTTGTTGACAAGTTAAAATATTATTATTATTATTATTATTATTATTATTATTATTTTGTTTATACATTCTATTTATAGCTGGACACGTCCTAACTTTATCTCTCGGCGCCGGCATTGCCGGTGAATGTTAAAAGCAACGCGTGCACACTACGTCGCAATGCCCTTGCCAGTGTCGTAGGATATGTGTACCCCCAGAGATTTGTACCGGGAGGTAGACCTACAAACGTTGCTTTACACATTCACCGGCAATGCTGGCGCCGAGAGGTAGTGTTTTGTCCATTTTATTCTTAAAGAGTTTGAAATTTTATCCCATACATTCTAGATTCAACAAGTTCAATCAGGATTAACAAATCTTTAAAACTCAATAAAAAGTAAAAGCACAAGAATGCCTTCTACAATCTTCAAAACTCAATACAAAATTAGATGCACAAATATAGAACCTTGTCACCCACTCACTGTAGTTATATTACAGAAATCTATCGGGTAGTCGATCCCAGCACAAAGGAGGCACAAAGGATTTGAACACATAGCTTTGTTCTTTTGTTTTCAGTTGCCATCCAATTTTTTTTTTTTAAAAAAAAAAAGCGACAAGTGAAGCATAGAGTCACACCCCTTCCGCTGATAAAGTCTCGATCACAATCAAAAGAATGACATGCCAAATGAGTTACTTCTCCTCCGGCAATTTTGAAAGGGTGTCTGGTTGTGCTGGGTTCGTTTCAAAATAATAATAATAATAATTCTATTTTAACTTTACAACAAATATTATATTATATCATTGGGATTGGGCGAAGTAATATTGGAAATTCTGTGGGAGATTAAGTCATAAACTTGTGCTTCCCACGATTTAAAAAGAAGGGACAGTATAATAAAAGCAACCAGAAGGTTCAAGGGCAGTGATTGCAGACTGTCCCAGAATCGACGTTTATTTTGCTGATTACGGTCGACGTTAATAAACAAAGATAGGCGAAGCTGCTATTTGCAAGCACTTTAATCTCTGAGTAATATATTGAGCATAATAATAATACTAATACTAATTATTAGTATTATTGCTAAATACGAAGTAATAGTAATTATTATTATTATTATTAAACTAATAGTGTTAAGTACATTTTCAGGATTGGGATAAGACCCCGCCCTTAAAGTTCAGAATTTTATGGAGAATTTGTATTATATTTATGCGCAATTAAATATGTATACTAGATTCTTGTTTAACCTAATTTGACGGGACCAAGGGTGATTCGGCTAAATCGGAAACAGTGGTTTTACACACTGCAGTTTAGTACTGGGCTACACGTTAAAAGAAAAACTTTATTTTAAAGTAAACTAAAGTATTTTTCAAACCCAGGCTTACTACTTTGAATTCTGAATTCAATTTTAAGGCTTTTAGGCATCTTTGTTTCAGGCCGGATGAATGATGATAGAATAAATTGGTGGATGAAGAAAGTTGGAAGAAACGGGAAAATCCTGAAAAGACCCCCCCCTCATAGTGTTTGTCCACCACAAAGCCCAGATGGTATGAGCAGGAATCGATCCGACGACCCTAGCACTAGAGGTGAGCGCTCTACCAATTGAGCCAGCGCGGCCCCACGGGCTTACAACTGAAAAGTAAATTACATTACAGTACACTTTACTATGTTTACATAGAATTAAAAAAGCTTAAGAATGGTTAAAATTATACAGAATGTACTGTATATGTTCAATTACATTTTGTTCGTACATACCATACATACGCGTAGAAATGAGAAAAATATTATTTTCCTAGGGAAATTTGACCCTCCTGTCGTCACCCTAATCCTTGAATAATGTTAATTGCTAATAGTATATATTGAAAAATCATAATCTTGTTCCTTTGTAAATTATAAAGCTGACAAGTTTTTTTTGCTATGATTTTAGGTGGGGTAATATTTTACTAGTGAAATTTGACGTGTGGGGTAAGAAACATGGTAGGGTAAGATTTTCCTGCTACACCGGCGTAGTGTGCAAACGCACTAAGGCTTGAACATCTACCACCTCGTGCCAACTTCCAGTGTTCCTCTTACACATGCTGTCACCATTCACCAAAGAACTTCGCTCATCCATCCTCCATTTCACCACTTTTTAGGGTTGAGTCAGTGTTCGATTTGTGTAATTTTCAGAGAGAGGGAGGAATTAGTGAGATATGTATTATACGGTATTTTGGAATCGTCCATATCCCAGCTAAGAGGTATATATCTGTAAAAAGTACCAGAAAGATTTTTGCCGTGAGGGGGATAATCCCAACCATCCCCCGCTACAAATCGATCACTGCGTTGAATGAATTGTTATTAACGTCCTAGCTCAATGTGGAAAATGGATTGTTGAAATCCGTCATTTTGGATCAAAGATGGCGTCTTTGGAGATATTTTGTTGTATTTTCGAAACCTACTATGAAAATTTCCGTCATACCAAATTTCGTTTTGCTAGTTCCAGCCTTTTAGGGTGTGTTATCTTAGAAATTTTACATTTGGTTTGGTATTTTTTTTACAATGTTTGGCTATCTTTTCCACTTTCCACTTGATAAAATCAAAATAATGTGCTTGAATTGATTGTTTGAAATCTAATAGAAAACTAAATTTCATTTCCTCTCTTTTAAAAATACATGTAATATTTACATAATATGTGAAATGTGTGTTAGATATATAAACATTTCTTTCTTCTTGAAAAAGTATTTTTCCAGTGTATTTCCTGCTCTCTTCATAATCCCTAAAACTACGGCAAACAGTCGTAAACAATCACACTTGGAAGTAGGCTCTCTGATAAGCAGAGTTAAAATGTGTACCGGAATAGTTTCTATTTCCTCCCTCGTTGAAAAGGGAGGAACCGCAACGAGGGGGAGGGGGCGGGGGTTAAAGGTTGTCTTGTTCAACATTCCAGTGATTACCTTCTGTTTATTTCCAGGAATCAGGAAGACGCACGTTTTTTTGTACCTTTAGCTGACCCTTCAGGGATAAACTGAACGAAAAACACTCCAGATGATGGGTGTGGCAGATGTCAAATCTTCAATGAAATGAAAGTAGTAATGAACAAAACAGGTCCTTTCTGAAACCTATAGTTGCTACGAACCTGTGGTCTTTCGAAGAAGCAAGGAAGCTTGACAAAAAAATTCTGAGTACACTAATGATTGCAATTTCAAATTAGGGGTGTGTGGAGCGAATTTCTAAGTCCATCGAAGTTCGGGGGAAAGTTGGGGGGTGTAGGAAAATCCCTGTCTTCTAGTACGATTTTTGAACTTACCATAAGTTAAAATGTCCTACAGACAGGCCTAAACAAGTATATTCGGTGAGGAAATATTACGGATTGACAGTCATAATTTATATATATGGGGTGTTAGGCCACCCGGACACCCTTTCTAAAATGAAGGGGATAAGTTGTAACTAAAATCAACAAAAACTGAGATACCGGTTAACTAAATCACGTATGCTATATCGAAGGTGATATTTGCGACTTCCGGTGCTCACCTATCTAGACCGGAAGTTGATTTTAAAATGCACATGGGATTTTGAAAACAGATTCTAATTCTACATTAAGAAAATAAATTTAAAAAAAAACTTTTTTAAATACATACTGTACTTTTCTTAAACAATCCGTACTAAAAATTAAAAAGTATTTTTTTATGCATGACTAAAAAGAAAAGCATGGGACGTGCTAACTGAAGAATGTATAGATTGACTGTATATGAGAGCGAGTCCCATATTTTTCTTTTTTAGACATGTAGAAACAAAACAACTTTTCACTTTTTACTACGAATTGTTGGAGAAAAATATGTCTTTAAAATGTTTATATTATTTTATTTAACCAAATCCTAAAGTGTTCTGCAACCACCACAGCGTTGCAGGCTAGTATTTAGGGTAACATTAAAAATATATATATATATATATATTAAAATAAGCTTTTAAAATACATAAAGCTGTTGTGACTTCTTTCTAATGCGCCTTTGCTCCGTGTGACTTTGTTATCTCTTCGACAATTCCTTCAATGTGCAAAAAATGACAAACTATTCATAGTGAAGCCAGGGAAGTTATACGGAACGTAATAAAACAATATGACGAAGAAGCTAACTAATAAAATTATACTAATTCTGCATTAGACTCTTTATTTCGGGAGAGGGGAGGACCTATCCCTTAAACACATCTCTGGTTACATATGTAGCGGGAAACCTACAAATGTGCTAAATTTAGATTAGGAATATTTTAAATTGGTTCAAGAAATAACCAATTACTACTGAAGTAGATAGTAACAGGTAGAACTAGACGACTAGCAGTTATTTGTATAAAAGTAAGCATGAAACTTCTGTCGCTTTTTCACCCACCACCTTCGAACATCGATATGTCAACTGAGACGTACCTGGAAGATCAAAAGTAGTCCCCATCAGCATTGACAACCTTCTGCCAACGTTCTGGAAGGCCATGGATTCCATCGCGCTAGAACTTGGTGGGACGTGAAGCGAAGGTGACAAGTGTATTTTGAACCTCTACTAGGGATTTGAACTGGCGTCCTCTAAGATGATTGTCCAAGGAATGGAACAGGTGAAAATCAGACAGTGCAATGTCTTGGGAGTATGGCGGATGCAATAGTGTTTCCCATCCAAGGCGTAGAATGGGGTCCCGGGTCATCCTAGCCACGTGGGGCTTAGCGTTGTCCTGTAACAGGAGGACCCCTTTGCGATTCCGAATGCTGGCTCCAGAGTTTTGATCTTTTCTTGAACACGGCTCAACTGCTGACAGTACATAGTTGCATCGATGCTCTGACAAGCTGGTAGCAGTTCCCGATGCACGATACCGCGAGCACTCCACGAAACACACAGGAGGACCTTCTTCTGGTGCAGTGCTGGTTTCGGCTGTTTTGGAACCGGTTCATGGGATGCTAACCAATGATGACGGCGCCGTGGAGCCTCGTACAGGACCCACTTCTCATCACTTGTCAACACCCTGTTAAAAAATGGCTCCTTCCTCAGACGAGACAGCAAAGAAACACAGGTGTCTGCTCGCGTTGCCTACTGGCCGGAGTCAAATCATGTGGGACCCATCGACCCAACTTGAAGTGCTTCCCAAGCTGATGGAGATGCTGCCGAATGGTTTCTCCACTCACACTGAATTGTAGTCTGAGTTCCTCACATGTGGCCACTGTTCGCCTCAATTGCTGCCTGAAGATCTTCATTTGGTACCTGTGTTGATCTTCCTGCACGTGGTGCGTCTTCGAGTGTTTCGTCACCGTCCTTAAACTTGGTAAACCACCGCTCCACTATCCGCGTAGTCACGACACCCTCACGAAAGGCCTGGCATATCTTTCGCCCCGCTGCAGCTGCGTTTGACCCCAGTTTAAACTCATACAGCATACACGCCCTTATGACGCTCTGTGGATGTTCACATTGTCCGTCCTCACGTTCACGGTGTAACTGAACTGCCACAACCAGGTAGTATGTTGGCCATACCCACAACAAACTGACCTTCGCCTGATCTCCATTCGCATTCAACTCACGCTGTGAGGGCCAATTGAACACAAACCTCCACAAAAAGCGACAAAGCTTTCATGGTTACCTTTATAGTAAAAACGCCATTACTGAGAACTTGGACCATAGTTCAGAAGGAAAAGGTTTATTTTGTTTATTGAATTGAATTGATATATGGCCTTTAGGCAGCTATGGCTCCGACTGAGAAGAGTAAGAGAAAGGATACGGGAAGGAGTCGGCCAAGTTCTAAGTTGAAGTTACAATTTGTCTGGTGTGATAGTAAAAACCTCGCAAAACCTGTCAGGATGGTCGGTTGCTTGGATAGAACCCACGACCTTTTGAATAGAAAGCCAACGTTTTACCAACTGATGTTTTGGTTAACGTAATTTTCGAACACTTAATCATAGAAAGCTTCAGCATGTTCCATCAAAGTCCTCCATTCGCAGATTACATTCCCGGCCGACGCCAATATTTTTAGTTTTTTTTTTTCTGTTTTCTTTTATATAACCATTTGTTTCTGGGCAATGATAATGAATTGCTCTTCTTTTCATGCTTTTTGCATTTACTTCAATTTAACAAAATTCTACAACATGTTAGAAAAGCAAGTTAACAGTTACGCAATTTGAAATTTTACAAAGTTTACTGATATAGGTTAAAAAACAAGAGGTCACATTTTGTTTCATTACGCGCCATGCCCAAGTGCAAATCTAGCCCCATAAAAGTACAAAAATTTCAAGAGCGGGCGCTATGACGTTTAAGTGGGCGTTCTGAGCATTTTGAAGAGTAAGAACGAAAGTGAGAAACTCTGGATTTTACAAAAGAAACAGGAAAAGAGAGAAGTTAGTGGAATTCTCAGAAACTAACAGACTGTTCATTTCAAATACAATTTTCAAGAAACATCCCCAGAGGAAGTGGACATGGAAAGGCCCTACTGGCACTAAAAACGGAATATCCTACGTTTTATCGAATAACAGGGAAATTCTTCAAGACGTGTCTGTTCTTAACAGTTTCAAAATTTCGAGTGATCATAGGATGGTAAGATGTAAAATGTAACTAAATACTAGAGTTGAGCCAAAGAAGCTTATCAGTAGAAAACCGCTACTTTTAGATCTGGAACATCCAAGGAAACAGAGACAAATATTCGAGATAGAACTAAGCAACAATTTCAACGCTCTAAAAAAAGTTAGAAGATAAAGAAAATATCAATATCAGAAACAAAATACTGACTGAGATAATAAGAGAGACGGCAAAGGAAATAACAGGCATCAAAAAGAAAAAAAGGAGAGCAAAATCTGAAAAGAAACTAAACGATAGACCTCATATTCTCTTATGTGGTCGATGGTAGAGCAACCTAGCAGAAGAATCAAAATCATGTGATCCCGTACAAAAGCCCACTAGTTTTGGCGCAGCCAGAAATACGGAAGCGTGCTAAGTCTATATATTATGAGGTCTATGAATGAACGTGATGAAGAGAACGAGGGAAATGAAAGAAGGGGAAAGTTACATAAAGAGGATTGATTAAACAGAACTAAATAACACCGTAAGAAATAAAATAAGAGAGGAAGTACGAAGATACAACGAAAATCTTATTAGAAATACAATCGAGGAGAACAAAAGCCTGAAGAAAACAAAACAGCAGCTCATGACAGGGAAAAATCAAATAATTGCAGTTAAGAGGCCAGATGGGACAGAAACCAGAAGTAAGGAGGAAATTATATAAAAAAAGAAAATATTTGAAAATTTCTACAGATGATTGTTTCACTCCGATGAAGAACTAGGAAAAGAAATTTCAGGAGAAAATGATATAAATGTCTCAGTCGTAATGATAGAAGTGGATGAAGTTATTCGAGGGACGAAGAACAAAAAATCACCAGCAGAAGATGGACTCTCAACAGAGAATTTTAAATTGGGATGTGGAAAGAGGAACTTGAGAAATTATTCTCAATGTTCCTGACGAAAAGGGAAATACTCTCAAGTTAGAACACTGCTATTTTGTTGTAAAAAAAAGGGTTAAGAAAAACGGATCGAAAGCTACATATTAGATAGCCTATTGTCGGTTATATACAAAATGATCACCAAAACATAGACTTTGTGAAAGTTTTCCCGAGTTTTTTCCATCATGTTTGCGCTGTGGAGGTTCTGACCATTTTCAAGAGTGGGCGTTCTGACCATTTTCAAGAGTGGGCGTTCTGACCGTTTTAAGAGTGGGCGTTCTGACCGCTTTTAAGAACGTTAAGAATATGATGTTTGCAGTGTTGGAAGCTGTTAATTTTTTTTATGTTTGGATATTCGGATCAGTGGGCGTTCTGACCAGTACACATTCAGAGTGGTGGGCTTTCTGAACATTTCAGTGGGCGTTCTGACAATTTTGAAAAGAGGGTGTTCTGACCAGTGGGCGTTCTGACCGATTATACATTTGGGCGTTCTGACCATTTTGGTGGGCTTTCAGACCATATTTACTTGTGGCGTTCTGACCAGTGGGCGTTCTGTCCGTTTCTACATTTGGGCGTTCTGATCATTTTGGTGGGCGTTCTGACCATTTCTAAAGTGGGCGTTGTGACCGGTGGGCGTTCTGACCATGTATACTAACATATATACTATATATATGTTACAGTATATATTCTGACATATATACTAATGCAAGGTTATCAGGTGATTATAAAAATCACAAGCTCTCTTTAAAATGCTTGTCGATTCAAACCGAGATAGATCAAAGCAAATTTAAATGTAACATTTTAACAAACATGATTTAACAAACATGATCTCACTGGTAGTACTAGACTCGGAAGGAAATGAATGAACTGTACACGATTTGCGGTGAAAGTACTACAGCGAAATACCGCTGAGAACATAAACTTTATAGCAATAATGAATTTTCATTGGTGCGACTAAACGAAACTTCTGGTTTTCTATGTTAGTTAGTTATTAGATCATCTGACATGACAAGTGCAATAAAACGTTGTTTTGAGATCGAAATCAATCAGTTTCTCAATGCTTCATTGAATAACGTTAGTAATATAAACGCATTGTACAAACAATATTCATTTTATTCTAGGGCGTTGATACGAGCAAAATTCTTAATCACCCAGCAACTATTCTTTCAATTTGACTACAACTTATAAGGATTATATGAAATTATCGATTTCTGCTGGAACGTAAGTAAAAAAGCAATCTTAAAGGTATTGTAGTGTGTTATTTGTGCTTTTAAAATAATAAAATTAAAATTGCGTTGTTTACCAAATACAATGCATTTTTAGTAGAATAGAACTCTTGTAAGACATAGTTAATTAAGTATTTCGGGAAATAACCTGAACGAAATGACTGCAAGTTGAGCATTGATAGTTTCGCAATGTATTGTAGATTAGGGCACATATATACTAATGCAAGGTTATCAGGTGATTATAAAAATCACAAGCTCTCTTCCCAATGCTTGTCGATTCAAACCGAGATAGATCAAAGCAAATTTAAATGTAACATTTTAACAAACATGATTTAACAAACATGATCTCACTGGTAGAACTAGACTCGGAAGGAAATGAATGAACTGTACACGATTTGCGGTGAAAGTACTACAGCGAAATACCGCTGAGAACATAAACTTTATAGCAATAATGAATTTTCATTGGTGCGACTAAACGAAACTTCTGGTGTTTTATGTTAGTTAATTATTAGATCATCTGACATGACAAGTGCAATACAACGTCGTTTTGAACACGAAACCAATCAGTTTCTCAATACTTCATTGAATAACGCTAGTAATATAAAAACATTCTACAACAATATTCAGTTTATTGTAGGGCATTGTTACGGTAAAATTGTTAATCACCCAGTAACTATTCTTTGATTTGACTACAATTTATAAGGATTATATGAAATTATCGAATTTCTGCTGGAACGTAAGTAATAAACCAATCTTAATGCTATTGTAGTATGTTATTTGTGCTTTTAAGCTAATAAAGTTGAAATTGCGTTGTTTACCAAATACGAGTACAATGACTTTTTAGTAGAATAGAACTCTTATAGGACATAGTTCATGAAAACTCTTCCCAAATAACTCGAATGATATCACTGCTAGTTGAGCTTTGATAGTTTGGCAATACATTTATTGTAGGTTAGAACACATAGATACTAATACAAGTTTAACAAATTATTAACAAAGTCACAAAATCTGTTCCTAATGCTTGTCAATTCAAACCGGAATAATCCAAAACCAATTTAACTGTAACGTTTTAACAAACATGATTTAACAAACACGATCTCACTTTTACAACTAGACTCGGAAGGAAATGAATGAAATGTACACGATTTGCGGTGAAAGTACTACAGCGAATTACCGTTCGGAACATCAAGTTTGCAGCACTAATAAATTTTCATTGGTGCTACTAAAACGAAACTTCTGGTGTTTTATGTTATTTAATTATTATATTATCTCACAAGACAAGCGCAAATGCAATGTAGTTTTGAGCTCGAAGTCAATCTGTTTCTCAATACTTCATTGAATAAAGTAAGTGATATAAACACATTGTACAACAATATATATTTTATTGTAAGCCAAAATGTTTAATCACCCGGCAACGATTCATTCAATTTGACTACAACGTATAAGGATTATATGAAATTATCGAATTTCTACTTGAACGTAAGTAAAAAACAATCTTAATGGTATTGTAGTGTGTTATTTGTGCTTTTAAGCTAATGAAGTTGAAATTGCGTTGTTTACGAAATACAATGCATTTTTAATAGAATAGAACTTCTGTATGATGTAGTTCACTAAGTATCTTTGCAAATAACTCGAGCGATATCACTGCTAGTTGAGCATTGATAGTTTCGCAATATATTGTATATTAGAACACATAGATACTAACACAAGGATATCAGGTGAATATAAAGATCACAAACTCTTTCTAATGCTTGTTACCTCAAACCGAGAATCATTCAAAGTTAATTTAACTGTACCATTTTAACAAACATAATTAAACGAACATCATCTTACTAATACAAAGGTACTCGGAAGGAAATGAATGAAGTGTACACGATTTGCGTTGAAAATACTACAGCGAGTTACCACTGAGAGCATCTATTTTGCAGCACTAATGAAATTTCAGTGGTTCTATTAAAATGAAGCTTCTTGTGTTTTATATTAGTTAATTATTAGATCATCTGACATGACAAGTGCAATACATCGTCGTTATAACCTCGAAATCAATCAGTTTCTCAATACTTTATTGAATAGCCTTAGTAATATAAACGTATTGTACAACAATATTCATTTTATTGTAGGGCAATTTTAAGGGCAAAATTTTTAATTACCTGGACGAATCTTTCAATTTCACTACAACTTATAAGGATTATATGAATTTAGCAAATTTCTTGGGAACATAAGTAGAGAAGCAATCTTAATGCTGTAGTTAGTTATTTGTGCTTTTAATCTAATAATGTTGAAACTGCGTTTTCTTTACGAAATACAATGCATTTATAGTAGAATAGAACTTTTGTATGACGTAATTCACTAAGTATCTTTGCAAACAACTCGAGTGATATGACTGCTAGTTGAGCTTTGATAGTTTCGCAATGTATTTATTGTAGATTAGAACACATAGATACTAATACAAGTATATTAATTGATTGACAAGATCACAAACTCTGTTCCTAATGCTTGTCAATTCAAATTGAGAATGATCCAAGCCAATTTAAGTGTAACATTTTAACGAACATAATTAAACGAACATCATCTTACTAATACAAAAGGACTCGGAAGGAAATGTATGAAGTGTAGACGATTTGTGGTGAAAGTACTACAGCGAATACCGCTGAAAGTATCAACTTTGCAGCACTAATGAATTTTCAGTGGTGGTATTAAAATGAAACTTCTGGTGTTTTGTGTTAATTAATTACTAGATCATCTGACATGACAAGTGCAATACAACGTCGTTTTGAGCTCGAAATCAATCTGTTTCTCAAAACTTCATTGAATAAGGTTAGTGATATAAACGCATTGTACAACAATATTTATTTTATTGTAAGGCAAAATTTTTAATCACCCGGCAACGATTCTCTCAATTTGACTACAACTTATAAAGATTATATGAAATTACCGAAATTCTCGTGGAATGTAAGTAAAAAAGCAATCCTTATGCTGTAGTTTGTTATTTGTGCTTTTAAGCTAATAAAGTTGAAATTGCGTTTTGTTTACTAAATTCAATGCATTTTTAGTAGAATAGAACTTTTGTATGACGTAGTTCACTAAATATCTTTGCAAGTAACTCGAGCGATATCACTGCTAGTGTAGCATTGATAGTTTCGCAATGTATTGTAGAGTAGAACACATAGATACTAATAAAAGGTTATCAGGTGATTATAAAAATCAGAATCACTTTCTAATGCTTGTTAATTAAATCCGAAAATGATCCGAAGTCAATTTAACTGCAACACTTTAACAAACATGATTTATCAAACACGATCTTACTGGTACAACTAGACTCATACAAAATGAATGAAATGTACACGATTTGCGGTGAAAGTACTACAGCGAATTACCGTTCAGAACATCAACTTAGGAGCACTAATGCATTATCATTGGTGCTACTAAAATGAAATTTCTGGTGTTTATGTTAGTTAATTATTATATCATCTGACAAGACAAGTGCAATACAATGTCGTTTTTAGCTCGAAATCAGTTTCTCAATTCTTCATTGAATAACATTAGTAATATGAACGCATTGTACAACAATATTCATTTTATTTTAGAACATTGTTACATGCATAATTGTTAATCACCCAGCAACTGTTCTTTCAATTTGACTATAACTTAAAAGGATTATATGAAATTATCGAATTTCTGCTGGATCGTAAGTAAAAAAGCAATCTAAATGTTATTGTAGTGTGTTATTTGTGCTTTTAAGCTAATAAAGTTGAAATTGCGTTTTGTTTACCAAATACAATGCATTTGTAGCAGAATAGAAATCTTGTAAGACATATTTCATTAAGTATTTTGGCAAACAACTTGAACGATATGACTGCTAGTTGAGCATTGATAGTTTCGCAATGTATTGTAGATTAGGACACATATATACTAATGCAAGGTTATCAGGTGATTATAAAGATCACAAACTCTGTTGCTAATGCTTGTCGATTCAAACCGAGATAGATCAAAGCCAATTTAACTGTAACATATTAACAAACATGAGAATAAGACTTCCAGCTGTAGATTGCAGAACGACAGTATTATAGCTCCCGTATTTTTTTTCTATATTAAGAGGAATTACTACGAAGTTCATCTATATTTTAGTGTAGGTGAGTGTATAAAGTGTTAGAGTAGTCTAGAAGCCTAAATTTTTTAAATTTGTACGAATTTTAATGAAGATATAAGCAAAATTTTAAAATGTAAACAGAGATCGTGACCTACAGTCAGTTGGAAACGACAAGTGCACTTTATACTTTCAAATTGTTGTAAAATACTACTGATTTTTTACGAAGTGACCTTTAGTGTGGCAGTGATGCTTTACGTTAATTTTAACTCCTTTAATGATCTCTTTGTGTGACAAAGGGGTACATTTTACATGTAATACAATTATTTTATGTGTAACCATTTGCATTTGTTCTATCGATTCAAGTGGTGGGTCATATCGAAACAGCGGAAGTTAACTGTCGACTCACATCGATCCTATCAACGAACAGTTAACAAGTGTTTATTTATGTACGACGTTTGGTGACATGAAGGATTTTTGCTGCTCTTAGTGTTCTAGCCAACCGGTAGTAATCAAGATTCAGTAAGGTAAAACGGTTTTGTGTGCAGTCTGTGTGATTCTGCTTATATTATTCTCGAATAATACAATCGATTGGACTCTTGGCTGCTTAATCGCATTGGAATTAATTAGTGTGTGATCTATTCTCTCGGCGCTGCATAATTTGCCTTTTATGTGTATTTCGAGTGAGATGATAATATACAATGTTATGATCGGAGTAATCAAAACAACTATAATTCACTCTGGTTAAATAATCCAGTTTATCCGTTTCAATGGCTATAATCTGCCATATATTGCTCATTCTGAGCAAAACCTTATGCATATTATTAATACAATCTAGCTGTAATTTTTTATATAAGGATCAAGTTAATTGGTATGTTTTATTAATCTCGCTGATGTGAGAAGTGGCCTAATTATGCACGAAATAATTTTATTAAACTATTTAGGGTTTTTAGTTGGTGTGATATATTATCAAATTATGCGCATGCAAACGTTGCTCGAAGTGCAACTGTAGAATTTAGAAAAGGGTTTTGCTTATGATAATTCGTCGAATTAATAGTAATAAGCCATTTGTTTATGACACTTGTAATAGTATGACACATAGGTGAGAAACCTTATATTCTAATTTCTTTACTAAATAACAATGAATTTACTCTGACAGGAGCGAATAAATATTGACTAGTGAAACTTGACAGGAGATAAGTGATCACATTGTTTACATCACACTCATGACAGCTTGTGAGTGAATCCTGTTAAAAGATACTGTATCACTGTAGTTAACATATATATAACTAAGATTCTTCAGAGTTAAAATAAATACTTAGTATTTAATCGAATATTCTTAGTTTATTATTTATTATATAAATGAAATATGGATTCCCCTGTAGTTACTGATACTTCAATGCTGAATGATTTCGCAAACATTGAGTTTGATACCCCTGTTTCTCAACACAAGATATCAAAAGAGGATTTAAACTTGAATAAATCCTTTTACGTAAACAGCGTTGAATATCATGAAGATTCACTAAATGATTCAATTAGAAAGCTGGATGAAATTAAAGCAAATTTAGCTACTCAGAATTCCAACAAAGAAATTCAACAAGATTCTGCACTAAGAGATTTAACAAATCATAATGAACTTCAAATGTCTCTAACATTTTGTCAACAAAATATAATGATTGACAAGTGGACCCAAATGGGTTTAGATGATTTCGATTCACTAAATTTAGATGAGTCAATTCAAGTCCAGACAGACGATATTGATTTAGAAAATACTTCTTATTTAAAAGAAAAGTGTAAATGCATTGCAACATCCAATAAAAAATTACTAAATGATATCAAGTCGCGTTAAGACAAAATCAAAATTTGACAATGAAGCTTTCAATGTTGCACTGAAACAAAATCAAACGGAAATTGAAGCGCACTTGAAAGTTATTAAAGAACTCTCAGATAAAGTAACTAACTTTGAAAAAAAAATCCATTAACAAATGATATAGATAAACATGATCCATCGAAGACACAGAATCATCCAACAAAAAATCCTCCAGATATAACCCTACTAGGTGATAGTCATGGACGTAATATTGCTCATTTGGTATCATATAAGTCGAATTATAGAACTTTAGGATTTATTAAATCTGGTGTTAGAGCTCAGGATATTTTAAAAAATCTTCATAGCAACTCCAGTGAGTTACAATCTAAATTCATTGTTTTGGTATTAGGTGCTAACGATATAAGTAAGAATGAATCTGAGAAGTTTGTTAATGCAATTACATCATTCTTAAATAGGCTCCTACACAAGAAAATAATTATTTGTACCATTCCACATAGGTTTGACTTGTACCGCTGGTCTATTGTAAATTTAGAGATAAGAAAAACTAATGAAAAGTTGAAGGAACTGGTTAAAGTCTTTTCCAATGTAAATATACTCGATGTGAACCAACTTGGTAGACGATTTTACACCTATCATGGGCAACATCTTAATGCATTAGGGAAAAGGATGTTTGCAGAAAAGTTGCTTGATATTTTGTCTGAATTAGAAAAGAAGGACTTACAGTTAGTAAAGGCCGCAATATCTTTACCTTGTATCGGTTCGGAAAACTAGCTAGGAATTCTGCTGTCTTTCAACAGCAGATGAAAAACTACAACCTAACTATCAATGGATCCAAATCCCTATTAAGATCAATCTCTCATTTCTACAATAATCAAAATAAATATTGTTCAGCTTGTATTGATACTATCCCAATAACCATGCTACATATTAATATACAATCTTTAAGAGGCAAATTAGGAGAGTTAGAGATCTTTGATAACGAACTACCGGCTCAAATATTATCCTTGAATGAACATTGGCTTGCTAAAGAGGAAATAGATTTGTACGTCCCTAATAACTTTACATTGGTTGCTCGGTATTGTAGAGCTACTTCCTCTTATGGAGGTTCAGCTATTTATCTAAAAGATAACATTTTCACTGAATATCTGGTGTTAGACTTGTCTGATATAAATATGGATAAGGTATTTGAGGCTTCAGGTGTAATCCTCACTGAATATAATTTAATAATAATTTCCATCTACAGATCTCCGGAGGCCAATATTGACTTATTCTTGGATAAACTAGAATTATGCATACATAGATTTTATCACATAAAAACTATAAATGTTTTATACTTAGTGATATAAATATAGATTTTATTAAAGTCAATTGTACTGAAGTTAGAAAATGTTTGGACATTTTGGACTCACTGAATTGGACTTTTGGGAATTCTTTTCCTACTCGTAAGAAAATGTCTTGATAATGTATTATTAAATGTGAACGATGTGGATAATTTGACTTGTGGTACAGCCTCTCCCGATCTTTCTGACCATCTGGCTGTTTGGGTCTTACTGCATAATTCTAAACTCGATATCAAAGACGAATCCTCAAATAATATACACAGACAGTACGTAACTAGAAAATTGAATATACCCAATATCAACGCGTTACGTGCGTATATCTTAGCTACTGACATAGACCAAAGAATAGCCAAGATGAAGGATCTGGACCAGGCTTGGAAATACTTAATTGAGGTGATTTCCACTGGTATACAATTGTACTGTACTGAGACCAAAATTCTGAAACCTAAAAGCAGAAGACCAATTGGAAATCCTTGTTATTATGACAAATTGAGAATAATTAAAAAATCTTTGCACATTCTGCAAGATTTAGTCAAACTAGGGCATAACCAAAAATCCAATATTCGACGAGTACATATAAGCAATATTTTGACCCTTCGAGATTATCTTATAAATTCGCAAGATATGATGCAAATACAATGTCCTACTGATATAGACGCTGCTTGGGTCAAGTTCATGGAAATACTTAGAGACGGAATAAGCAAAACCTGTCCCATAATTTCTAAAAATAAGTATAAACGCAAACACAACGGCTCCCTCTGTCCATGGTATAATGTATATCTTAGAAAATTGAAAAAGGATTTACTTATTTGGTATAGTCATGTTAAAAATGGAAGTGTAAAGGCCAGAGGTATTTATACAAAATTAAAGAAAATGTATAGACAGGAAATTATTAAAGCAAAGATTAATTACAATGATTCCCTTGTTAAAAAGTCCTCTAATAGAAATTTGACTGCTTGGTATATAATAAAGAAAAATTCCTGCCTCACTAAGGCTCAAATATACCCTGACACTGAGGTGAATGATATTAATAACTACTTCGTCAACCACATTCCTTATATAAATGACTATTCATGTATCAAGTCAACTGAAACTTCGAAATTCTTCATGAAACTTGTACAAGCGAAACAAAAATTCAAATGTTTCGAGGTTACGCAGGCCAGTATAGTACTCGCTGTAAAGAAGCTAAAGCCTAGCAATTCGGAGGATATATTTGGCTTGTCTTCCGTTCTATTGAAACATATTATCGATTTAGTGATTTCTCCAGTTTGTGTCTTGATAAACATGACTATAAGGCAAGGTGTCTTCCCTGATGTTTTAAAGAATACAATAGTTGTTTCCATACATAAGAAGGGTAATACTAAAGATCTGAACAATTTTCGTCCAATTGCTTTGGCCCCGATAATATCAAAGGTCTTTGAATGTCTGTTATTGGAACAGCTCCAAATGTACTTTCGACGAAATAACTTCTTGAGCAGTTGCCAATATGGGTTCAAATCAGGCAAGTGTGCTATTGACGCAATCGACAGGGTGGTGAATACAATTTATATGAATCTAGAACAGCAAAAGTCATCATCCGCAACTCTTATTGATTTAAGCAAAGCTTTTGATACCATCTCTCATTTTCTACTTATTAAAAAGTTAAAATTGTATGGTATTGATACTACTGATTTGAGTCTTCTTACTACATATTTGAAAGATCGTAAACAGGTCGTTAGGGTGAGTGGAGAGCTATCTGATCCCTTAATAGTTAATAGAGGTGTTCCCCAAGGATCCTTGTTGGGTCCATTCTTATTTAATATACATGTAAATGACTTTCCAAGCTCCTTACGATCTACGCCGGTATTGTATGCGGATGATACCACTATTATTATGGGTGGAACTGATTTAACGCATCTAAGTGCAGAAGTTGAGATTGAGAAAAAATTGGCAAAAGAGTGGTTTCAATCAAATGGATTAATTATGAATGAAAGGAAAACAGAAAATATCTTTTTTTTTATTCAAATAGTTTAAGGCATTCCATCAATGATTATAAGTTTGTTAAATTGTTAGGAGTCTATTTGGATAGTTATTTATCATGGAATGCTCACATCGACCACATACTAAAAATAATGTCAAGAAATGTTTACATTTTGCGAAAGCTAAAATACAATTTATCATTAGAATATTTAAAAATGAGCTTCCACGCATTCATACAGTCGCATATCAGTTATGGAATAATATTCTGGGGTAATGCCACAAGAGCAAAGGAGGTCTTTCTCTGGCAAAAAAAGCAATTAGAGTCATCTTAGGACTATCTAGTTATGAATCCTGTAGAGGTCATTTTAAAAGAATGAATATTTTAACTGTACCTAGCATTTACATTTTACATGTCGTCATGTTCATAAAAACGCGTAAGGAGGATTTTATAATGGGTTCAGACATACATTCCTATAATAAAAGGAGCAATGACCTACTAATTAAACACAGAGTAAGGTTAGAGAAAATAAACAAATCCTATATGGCACAAGGTATAAAGTTTTATAATGCTTTGCCACATAAATTAAAAAACCTTGTGGATGTCAAATTTAAAATGAGTGTAAAAAAATATTAATACAAAGTGAAGGATATACGTTGAATGAAATTCTTCAATATCTTTACTCATATCAATATTAAGATGGAATTTATAATCTCGTTGTGTATGTAATTGTTTCACTGTCTAACTTACAGTTATTTATTCTTGTTTTGTCAATTGTTAATTCTTTTCTTTGACTGTACTCTAATACAACTATGTTGTCACCAAATGTACTTAATGAAATAAATGAAAACATTTTCTTATCCCAATACAGAAAACAAAAACTCCGTTACAAGAGAGAAATAAAATTAACAAAGATAAAATATAACGAAGAATTAATACCTAACTCCACTAATTTTAACACAGCAATCTGGAAATTAATAGATAAGAGTAATTCCAAAAAGAGGAAACATCAATCAAGTAATATTTCGGCTGATAAATTCAATCAATTTCTCACACAAATCGAAACTCAGCCTGTCATCTCATATGATGATTCATTATACGTTGCGGATGACAATCCATTTGTAAAGAGGTAGGAAAATGTTAAAAAAGATAATTTTAAATTACTTGCGATTTCATCCTCTGATCTGGTGTTCATTGTAAAAGACCTAAAGACTAGCCGTTCTGAGGACGTATTCGGTATTTCGTCATACTTGATAAAACATTTAATTGATATTTTGGCTAATTCTTTAGAAATCCTCATAAACAGATCTATAGATAAAGGGATATATCCAGCCATTTTAAAAACTTCTATTCTCATTCCTATTTACAAGAAGAAAGGTGATATTCGTAACCCGAACAATTTTTAGACACATTGCTCTCACTCCGATTTTTTCAAAATTATATGAGACTGTTATTAAAAATCAATTAAGCGATTACTTAGTTAAGAATAATATCTTGTATACTAGTCAATTTGGTTTCAGACCTGGAAAATCCACTATTGATGCAATTGAAACATTGATAAGTGTAATATACCTTAATTTAGAAAAAAAAGAACATTTCAATGCTTCGTTGTCTTGATATAAGCAAGGCGTTCGATTCCATCTCACACGATCTTTTAATCAAAAAACTGGAAATATACGTTTTCAAAAACAGTGAGCTCAAGCTTATGAAAAATTATTTAGTAAATAGAACACAAATCGTAAAGTACAATAATAAGGCATCTGCAAAGAACGTAATAATATCTGGAATCCCACAGGGTTCCGTTCTGGGCCCAGTTTTGTTTATACTTTATATAAATAATCTACATATTTTCCTGGATTCAGAGCCCATACTGTACGCCGACTATACTACTGTCATAACCTCGAACAATAATATCAAAGAATTGATTGAATATAGTGACCTCCAATATAATAAAGTGAAACACTGGATGATAAACAACCATCTTCACTTAAATGAAAATAAAACATTATCTCTCCTAATAACATTGAATACAGATTTTATTAGACAGAATCATAATAATTATGTTAAACTTCTAGGATTGCATATAGATTCCACATGATCATGGGGAAAACATATTGAAGAGGTTACAAAAACAGTCACTATGGGCATTTACGTATTAAGGAGTTTAAAGCATTCCTTAATGTCCGAAAGATTGTTAACTATTTATCATGCGTTTTGCCATTCTGCTTTATCTTATGGAACTTTACTATAGTAACGCCCCTAAGGTTAACTCATTATTTATCTGGCAAAAGAAGGCAATTCGAATAATAGCGGGTTTGCCTTTCAGAGCCTCTTGCAGGGGAAAGTTTCGCAAACGAAATATTTTGACTCTAGCGACCATATACATTTATCAATGTTTATTGCATACTAAACTCCATTTGGGCGATTATAACACTAGTCATAAAATTCATACACATTATACTAGGAATAATTCTGATCTTATTGTACCTCTAACAAGATTATCCAAAATATATAAATCTTATCAAATACATGGTCCAAAACTCTTCAATTTATTACCGAATGAGTATAAAAATTATCAACTAAAAGAATATAAAAGAATCATAAAAACTAATCTAATAGATTGTGAAGGATATACACTGGATGAAATTGAAGGCTTTTTTAAAAAAATCAAAATATGAAATATTGCCTGATCCAAGAATCACATCATTTGCTTGGATTATGCATATCATATTTACTTCTACACACTACTCCAGGCAAATAGATGTTACCTAGAAGTATGCTTTATATAAGTGTTCTTTTTAATTTTGTAAATATATTGTACTTATCACTGGATATGGAGTATAATTTAGAAATATTTGCTTATTTGTTTTAATTACATATTTGTTTAATGTATTTTACCTCTGTATTTTAATGTATTATTATGTATATTTATATATTGTTGAAAATCCTAACACAACAATATGTTGTACAGAAGGAGATAACAATAAATTGAAATTGAAAATTGAAATTGAAATTTCAGTGGTGCAACTATACTCAGAAGGAAATGAATGAACTGTACACGATTTGCGGTGAAAGTACTACAGCCAATTACCGCTGAGAGCATCAACTTTGCAGCACTAATAAATTATCAGTGGTGCTACTAAAATAAAACTTCTTGTGTTTTATGTTAGTTAATTATTATATCATCTTTTATATATATTATTATATATATTATATCATTATACATATATTATATTATTATATTATTATACATATTATATATCTCTAAATCAAGCCGTTTCTCAATACTTCATTGAATAACGTTAGTGATATAAGAGCATATTACAACAATATTCATTTTATTGTATTGCAAATTTTTTAAGCAACCAGCAACGAATCTTTCAATTTGACTACAACTTCTAAGGACTATATGATATTATCGAATTTTTGGTGTAACGTAAGTAAAAAAGCAATCTTAGTTCTGTAGTTGTTGTTTGTGCATTTAAGATAATAAAGTTGAAATTGCGTTTTGTTTACCAACTTCAATGTATTTTTAGTAGAATACAACCCTTGTATGACGTAGCTCATTAAGTATCTTTTACAGATAACTCGAACGATGTGACTGCTAGTTGGGAATTGATTGTTTTGCAATATATTGTAGATTAAAACACATACATGCTAATACAAGGACATCAGGTGATTATAAAGATCATAAACTCTGTTCGTCATGCTTGTTCATTCAAACGGAGAACGTTCCAAAGTCAATTTAACTGTAACATTTTAACAAACATAATTAAACGAACATCCTCTTAGTAATAAAAAAAGGACTCGAAGGGAAATGAACGAACTGTACACGATTTGCGGTGAAAGGAATACAGCGAATTACGGTTCAGAGCATCAACTTTGCAGTACTAATGAATTTCCAGTAGTGCTATTAAAATGAAACTTCTGGTTTTTTATGTTACTTAATTATTATATCATCTGAAAAAATAAGTGCAATGCAACGTCGTTTTGAGCTCGAAATCAATCTGTTGCTCAATAATTGACTGAATAACGTTAGTAATATAAACGCATTGTACAACGTTATTCATTTTATTGTAGTGCAAAATTTTTAAACAACCAACAACGATTCTTTCAATTTGGCAACAACTTATAAGGATTATATGATATTATCGAGTTTCTGGTGTAACGTAAGTAAAAAACAATCTTAATTCTGTAGTTGTTGTTTGTACTTTTCGCTAATATAGTTGAAATTTCGTTTTTTTACCAACTTCAATGCATTTTTAGTAGAATAGAACTCTTGTATGACGTAGTTCATTAAGTATCTTTGAAAATAACTCGAACGATATGATTGCTAGTTGAGCAATGATAGTTTCGCAATGAATTGTAGATTAGAACACATAGATACTAATACAAGGATATCAGGTGATTAATAAAAATCATAAACTCTTTCTAATGCTTGTTAATTCAAACCGAGAATGTTCCAAAGTCAATTTACCTGTAACATTATAACAAGCATAATTAAACGAACATCATGGTACTAATAGAAAAGGACTCGGAAGGGAATCAATGAAGTGTACACGATTTGCGGTGAAAGTACTACAGCGAATTACCGTTCAGAGCATCACGTTTACAGCAGTAAAGAATTTTCAGTGGTGTTATTAAAATGAAACTTCTAGTGTTTTATGTTAGTTATTTATAATATCATCTGACAAGACAAGTGCAATACAACGTCGTTTTGTACTCGAAATCAATCTGTTTCTCAATACTTCATTGAATAACGTCAGTAATATAAGAGCACTGTACAACAATAATCATTTTCTTGTAGTGAAAAATCTTTAAACCACCAGCAACGATTCTTTCAATTTGACTACAACTTATAAGGATTATATGCTATTATCGAGTTTCTGGGGTAACGTAAGTAAAAAAGCAATTTTAATGCTGTAGTTAGTTGTTTGTGCTTTTAAGCTAATAATGTTGAAATTCCGTTTTGTTTACCCAATTCAATGGATTTTTAGTAAGATAGAACTCTTGTATGACGTAGTTCATTAAGTTTCTTTGCAAATAACTTGAAGGTATGACTGCTAGTTGAGCATTGATAGTTTCGCATTATATTGTAGATTAGAACACATAGATACTAATACAAGGGTGTCAGGTGATTATAAAGATCACAAACTCTGTTCCTAATGTTTGTTAATTCAAACCGAGAATGTTAAAAAGTCAATTTAACTGTAACATTTTATCAAACATAATTAAACGAACATCATCTAAGTAATATAAAAGGACTGGGAAGGAAATGAATGAACTGTACACGATTTGCGGGAAAAGGACTACAGCGAGTTACGGTTCGGAGCATCAACTTTGCAACACTAATGAATTCTCAGTGGTGCTATTACAACGATACTTCTGATGTTTTATGTTAGTTAATTATTATATCATCTGACAAGACAAGTAGAATAGAACGTCGTTTTGTGCTCGAAATCTGTTTCTCGACTCTTCATTGAATAACATTTGTAATATAAACATTAGTATTAGTAACATTGTACTATAATATACATTTCATTTTAGAAAATTGTTACGGGCGTAATTGTTAATCATCCAGCAACTATTCTTCAATTTGACTATAACTTAAAACGATTATATGAAACTATCGAATGTCTGCTGGAACGTAAGTAAAAGAGCAATCTTAATGATATTGTGATGTGTTATTTGTGCTTTTAAACTAATAAATTACGTTTTCTTTACCAAATGCAATGCATTTTTAGTATAATAGAGCCCTTGTAAGACATAGTTCATTAAGTATTTTGGCAAAAAACTTGAACGATATGAATGCTAGTTGAGCAATTATAGTTTCGCAATTTATTGTAGATTAGGACACATATATACTAATGGAAGGTTATCAGGTGATTATAAAGATCACAAGCTCTGTTCCTAATGCTTGTCGATTAAACCGAGATAGATCAAAGCCAATTTAACTGTAACACCTTAACAAAAATAATTTAACAAATATGATCTCACTGGTACAACTAGACTCTAAAGGAAGTTAATGATCTGCACACGATTTGTGGTGAAAGTACTTCAGCGAATTACCGTTCAGAGCATTAACTTTGTACTACTAATGAATTTTCACTAGTGCCATTAAAATGAAACTTCTTGTGTTTTATGTTAATTAAATATTATATCATCTGACAAGACAAGTGGAATACAGCTTAGTTTTGAGCTCGAAATCAAGCTGTTTCTTAATAATTCATTGAACAACGTTAGTAATATAAGAGCACTGTACAACAATATTTATTATATTGTAGTGCAAAATTTTTAAGCAGCCAGAAACGATTCTATCAATTCGACTACAAGTTATAAGGATTATATGATATTATCGAATTTCTGCTGGAACGTAAGTAAAAAAGCAATCCTAATGCTGTAGTTTGTTGTTTGTGCTTTTAAGCTAATAAAGTTGAAATTGCTTTTTTTTACCAAACACAATACAGTTTTAGTAGAATAGAATTCTTGTATGACGTAGTTCAATTAATTATATTTGCAAATCACTCATGCGATATGACTGGTAGTTAAGCATTGATAGTATCGCAATGTATTGTAGTTTAGAACACACATACTAATACCAGGATATCAGGTGTTTATAAAGATTACAAACCCTTCCTAATGATTGTTATTTCAAACCGAGATTGTTCCAAAGTCAATTTAACTGTAACATTTAAACAATCATAATTAAATGAACATCATTTTGCTAATACAGTAGGAATCGGAAGGAAATGAATCAACTGTACATGATTTGCGATGAAAGTACTACAGCGAATTACCCCCGAGAGCATCAACTTTGAAGCACTAATGAATTTTAAGTGGTGCTATTAAAATGTAACTTATGGTGTTTTATGTTAGTTGATTATTATATCATCTGACAAGACAAGTGCAATAACACGTCGTTTTGAGCTCAAAATCAAGCTCTTTCTCAATACTTCATTGAATAACATTAGTAATATGAACGCATTGCACAACAATATTCATTTTATTTTAGTACACTTTTACGGGCATAATTGTTAATAACATACCAACTATTGTTTCAAGTTGACCACAACTCATAAGGAATATATGAAATTATCGAATCATTGCTGGAACGTAAGTAAAAAAGCAATCCTAATGCTGTAGTTTGTTTTTTGTGCTTTTAATCTAATGAAGTTGAAATTGCGTTTTGCTTACCAAATTCATTGCATTTATAGTAGAATAGCACTTTTGTATGACGTAGTTCATTAAGTATTTTGCAAATAACTCGAACGATATGACTGCCAGTTGAGCATTGATAGTTTCGCAATGTATTGTGGATTAGAGCACATAGATACTAATACAAGGATATCAGGTGATTATGAAGATCACAAACTCTTCCTAATGATTGATAATTCAAACTGAGAATGTTCCAAAGTCAATTTAACTGTAACATTTTAACAATCATAATTAGATGAACATCATTTTACTAATACAGTAGGAATCGGAAGGAAATGAATCAACTGTACATGATTTGCGATGAAAGTACTACAGCGAATTACCCCCGAGAGCATCAACTTTGAGGCACTAATGAATTTTAAGTGGTGCTATTAAAATGTAACTTATGGTGTTTTATGTTAGTTGATTATTATATCGTCTGACAAGACTAGTGCAATGACACGTCGTTTTGAGCTCAAAATCGAGCTGTTTCTCAATACTTCATTGAATAACATTAGTAATATAAACGCATTGTACAACAATATTCATTTAATTTTAGTACATTTTTACGGGCATAATTGTTAATAACCTGGTAAGTATAATAAATGAATCAACTGTACACGATTTGCGGTGAAAGTACTACAGCGAGTTACCGCTGAGAGCATCAATTTTGCAGCACTAATTTATTGTCAGTGGTGCTATTAAAATGAAACGTATGGTGTATTATGTTAGTTGATTATTATATCATCTGACAAGACAAGTGCAATAACACGTCGTTTGAGCTGCAAAACAGTTTCTCAATACTTCATTGAATAACATTAGTAATATAAACGCATTGTACAACAATATCCTTTTTATTTTAGTACATTTTTACGGGCATAGTTGCTAATAACCTAGTAACTATTTTTTAAATTTGACTACAACTTATAACGATTATATGAAATTATCGAATTTCTGCTGGAACGTAAGTAAAAAAGCTATCCTAATAATGTAGTTTGTGCTTTTAATCTAATAAATTTGAAATTGAGTTTTGTTTACCAAATTCAATGCATTTTTCGTAGAATAGAACTGTTGTATGACGTAGTTGATTAAGTATCTTAGCAAATAACTCGAACGATATGACTGGTAGTTGAGTATTGATAGTTTCGCAATGTATTGTAGATTAGAACACATGGATACTAATACAAAGATATCAGGTGATTATAAAGATCACAAACTCTTCCTAATGATTGTTAATCAAACCGAACAAGTTCCAAAGTCAATTTAACTGTAACCTTTTAACAATCATAATTAAATGAACATCATTTTACTAATACAATAGGACTCTGAAGGAAATAAATGAACTGTAGACGATTTGCGGTGAAAGTACTACAGCGAATTACCGCTGATAGCATCAACTTTGCAGCACTAATGAATTTTCCGTGATGCTATAAAATGAAACTTATGGTGTTTTATGTTAGTTGATTATTATATCATCTGACAAGACAAGTGCAATAACATGTCGTTTTCAGCTCCAAAACAGTTTCTCAATACTTCATTGAATAACATTAGTAATATAAACGCATTGTCCAACAATATTCATTTTATTTTAGTACATTTTTAGGGGCATAATTGTTAATAACCTAGTAACTATTCTTTAAATTTGACTACAACTTATAAGGATTATATGAAATTATCGAATATCTGCTGGAACGTAAGTTAAAAAGCTATCCTAATGCCTTAGTTTGTGCTTTTAAAATAATTAAGTGGAAATTGCGTTTTGTTCACCAAATTTAATGCATTATTCGCAGAGTAGAACTCTTGTATGAATTAGTTCATTAAGTATCTTTGCAAATAACTCGAACGATATGACTGGTAGTTGAGCATTGATTGTTTCGCAATGTATTGTAGATTAGAACACATAGATACTAATACAAGGATATCAGGTGATTATAAAAATCACAAACTCTTCCTAATCATTGTTAATCAAACCGAACAAGTTCCAAAGTCAATTTAACTCTAACATTTTAACAATCACAATTAACTGAACATCATCTTACTAATAAAATAGGACTCGGAGGGAAAGGAATCAATTGTACACGATTTGCGATGAAAGTACTACAGCGAATTACCCCCGAGAGCATCAACTCTGAAGCACTTATTAATTTTAGGTGGTGCTATTAAAATGTTACTTATGGTGTTTTATGTTAGTTGATTATTATATCATCTGACAAGACAAGTGCAATAACACGTCGTTTTGAGCTCGAAAACAGTTTCTTAATACTTCATTGAATAACATTAGTAATATGAACGCATTGCACAACAATATTCATTTTATTTTAGTACATTTTTAGGGGCATAATTGTTAATAACGTAGCAACTATTGTTTCAAGTTGACTACAACTTATAAGGATTATATGAAATTATCGAATCACTTCTGGAACGTAAGCAAAAAACAATCCTAATGCTGTAGTTTGTTGTTTGTGCTTTTAATCTAACAAAGTTGAAATTGCGTTCTGTTTACCAAATTCAATGCATTTTTTGTAGAATAGAACTTTTGTATGACGCAGTTCATTAAGTAACTTTGCAAATAACTCGAACGATATGACTGCTAGTTGAGCATTGATAGTTTCGCAATGTATGGTAGATTAGAACACATAGATACTAATACAAGGATATCAGCTGATTATAAAAATCACAAACTCTTCCTAATGATTGATAATTCAAAGCGAGAATGTTCGAAAGTCAATTTAACTGTAACATTTTAACGACCATAATTAAACGAACGTCATCTTATTAATACAAAAGGACTCAGATGAAATTGAATGAACTGTACACGATTTGCGGTGAAAGTACTACAGCGAGTTACCGCTGAGAGCATCAACTTTGCAGCGCTAATGAATTGTCAGTGGTGCTAATAAAATGAAACGTATGGTGTTTTATGTTAGTTGATTATTATATCATCTGACAAGACAAGAGCAATAACACGTCGTTTGAGCTGGAAAACAGTTTCTCAATACTTCATTGAATAACATTAGTAACATAAACGCATTGTACAACAATATTCATTTTATTTTAGTACATTTTTACGGGCATAATTGTTAATAACCTAGTAACTATTCTTTAAATTCGACTACAACTTATAAGGATTATATGAAGTTATCGAATTTCTGCTGGAACGTAAGTAAAAAAGCTATCCTAATGCCTTAGTTTGTGCGTTTAAACTAATAAAGTTGAAATTGCGTTTTGTTTACCAAATTTAATGCATTATTCGTAGAATAGAATTTTGTATGACGTAGTTCATTAAGTATCTTTGCAAATAACTCGAACGATATCACTGCTAGTTAGGTATTGATTGTTTCGCAATGTACTGTAGATTAGAACACATGGATACTAATACAAGGATATCAGGTGATTATAAAGATCACAATCTCTTCCTAATGATTGATAAATCAAACCGGGAATCTTCCAAAGTCAATTTAACTGTAACATTTTAACAATCATAACTAAATGAACATCATCTTACTAATAAAATAGGACTCGGAAGGAAACGAATAAATTGTACACGATTTGCGATGAAAGTACTACAGCGAATTACCGCTGAGAGTATTACTTTTGCAGCACTAATGGATTTTCAGTGGTGCTATTAAAATGAAACTTATGGTGTTTTATGTTAGTTGATTATTATATCATCTGACAAGACAAGTGCAATGACACGTCGTTTTGGGCTCAAAATCAAGCTGTTTCTCAATACTTCATTGAATAACATTAGTAATATAAACGCATTGTACAACAATATTCATTTAATTTTAGTACATTTTTACGGGCATAATTGTTAATAACCCAGCAACTATTGTTTCAAGTTGACTACAACTTATAAGGATTATATGAAATTATCGAATTTCTGATGGAACGTAAGTAAAAAAGCTATCCTTATGCTGTAGTTTGTGCTTTTAAGCTAATAAAGCTGAAATTGCGTTTTGTTTACCAAATTCAATGCATTCTTCGTAGAATAGAACTCTTGTATGAATTAGGTCATTAAGTATCTTTGCAAATAATTCGAACGATATGACTGGTAGTTGAGTATTGATAGTTTCGCAATGTATTGTTGATTAAACCACATAGATACTAATACAAGGATATCAGGTGATTATAAAGATCACTAACTCTTCCTAATGATTGTTAATCAAACCAAACAAGTTCCAAAGTCAATTTAACTCTAACATTTTAACAATCGTAATTAAATGAACATCATTTCTACTAATACAATAGGACTCTGAAGGAAATGAATGAACTGTACACGATTTGCGATGAACGTACTACAGCGAATTACCACTGAGAGCGTCAACTTTGAAGCACTAATGAATTTTAAGTGGTAAGATTAAAATGAAACTTATGGTGTTTTATGTTAGTTGATTATTATATCA
>JAGDQP010014288.1:23935-45598 GCA_022664845.1 Lepisma saccharinum | reverse complement strand
ACTAGAAATAAAGACTTAATTTCACTACCTGGAAGAAGACTCGGAATTGTCCATCAGGTTTTCGATTATATTGGCTTTACATTTTTAAATCTATTACCTTCCTCCCTGAAATGTCTTAATATTACACAATTTGACGACCAAGTCAAAAAAATTCTGATTGAGTGCGAAGGATATGACTTAAACGAAATAGAGAAATTCTTCAAATCTCTGGAGAAGTAGTTATCGAAAAATGTTAGCCTTATGTCTCTAAATTATACATCATACTAGACTTGACACTGTAATGGTTAAAATCTTAGTTGGGCTATATATTGTTAATTTTATTTGCTGTCTATTAGTATGCTTATATTGTATCACACTATATTTTTATTCTGACTATATTTATGGCAAATTTATTGCTCAATGATGTAAATAAATAAATAAAATATATAACTGATATTCATCTGCGTCGTTAATAATTCATTTTTTAATTCAATTCTTCAAGTATTTATTGCCAAAACCTAGAACTAAAAATTCCCCTTGGGTTACAAAAAAATCCTTTGCGGGGGGAAAACGAAGGAACTTTACAACTTGGTGCGATCTTTGGACTTAGAATTATTTCCACATAAATTTTGTTTTCTTGTATATCACCCTTGCTTCGCTATATATCAGGACAATATTTTTCACACAAATACGTTAGGCAACTCTGCTTATCATTGCAAGTCAGCGAATTTATACGATATTTCAATATTTCTGAAAAAAGAAATGTGTGCTATAGACATGCGACAATATTTTTGTCCATAGCTGTACCTCTATGAAGCGTCCCAGTACGTAAATGCAAAGTTTGGTCCTAATACATTCAACGATATGGAAACAATTAAAAATTTAGTTTTCTAAAATTGGTGGCAACACTGAAAACTGAGGGCTGGAAGTCCCAGTACCAAGTGAACATGTCAAACTTTGTGTAAATCAATGAGGATATGTCAAACGGTAACAAATATGAATTCTAGATTTTTCAATTGTTTGGCAGCCATGACAAACTACGGTGCCTGAAGTGCCTGTATGACCTGCCTCAGTACCTAATGAACATGTATGTCAAATTTAGTGTAAATCAATGCACACATGTAGATTTGTATTAATAAAGGTATTTCTACAGGTTGAATTTTAAAATAGGTTGGCAACACTGAGAAATGGGGTGTTTGAAGCCGGTGATATCCAAAACATTCTTCTATTGTGTTGATTGATGTTTAAGCTAAGTTTGGAGCAGATACGGCATGGATGTTTATCATCAAAATGATTTTTTAAAAGTTGGCATCACTGAGAACTGGGAAACCCAGAAATTCTCACATTTACCAAACATATTTGCAATCTAGGGTTTCATTTATGTTGTATTTCTTCGTAATTACCTATATAATAGTCATTCTTGCTTAAAGAGAAGTTAACAGTATTACAAATTGCTGCCCTGGAAAAAAATAAAGAAATACGAATGCTCATTTTTTTTAAAAAAAAACGCGGAAGTTTTGGAAAAAACGAACGTTTGTTTTCTATTTACAACAGTAGACTGTACTGACTGAAAATTCTAGAATGCGAACTTGGTTTACACCTATCTTTCAAATAATAAACCAAAAAGGTCTTGTACGTGGAAAGTTTAGTACGCTGAACTATGCTATTGAGTGGAATGAACGGCGATATTCTGAACCATTTGCTTCATTTCGCTTCCTAATACCCACCTCTTATTTTCCTCAAATTTCCTAATCTACGGGAGCATTCCTTGGACCGTTGGAGTTAGTTGATGCACAGATGATTAGAATCATTATACTACTTTCTAATTTAATTATTTTATAAAACTGTTTAAGGATAATTTCATATTACGAAAATATTCCTTCCTTATCCTATGTTTTAAGGGTACAAAGTCAGTCTGGTATTTAGCGGAGCTTGGGAATGCCATTATCGTAACAATCTTGATAAAAGTTATTAACTTCGTACAGTGAATCTATACTATTCTTACATTGATCTAGGAAGGGGGAGGGTTTACTGCCCGTCCACGGTCACTAAACACGGCGGCAAGTTGAACTTTTGAAGTCAGCCGATATTATTAACTCTTCCTTTTTAAAAGGAAAATGAAATTCTGGTAATTCCTGAGTGCTCTTTAATTTCTTGAATAGCTGTTCATATATACAATAATGAAGGAAAGTAAATGACGAGTTACTTTGGAAGTGTCGAGCGAGGTGCCCATGCCTTCTATATGAGATAATTTTTTGGCTTTATACGTGAATTACATACAGCATTTGTATCTTTAGGGCGCAACTGTTGCAGCTCTAAGTTATTTACATGATGTTAAGTCAGCGAGGCTATGATGTTAATGCTGTTGTTGTTCAGTGAGGTTGTGGCGTACGATAGGTGCAGCGAGGAGGTTGGTCAGTGCCCAGAGTTTGGAGGGGGATGTGGGAGGATTGAGGCATTCGGTTCCAGAAAAATCGGCTTATTAAGTTCATATTCATTAAGCATTGTAATGATATGTTTTCATGTAAGTGTGCTATGCGTGTATCTATACTATAACCAGTAATTATACGTGCAGATCGGGTTTGGACTCTTTGTAATAAAATATGGTATGTATTAGCACAATGTTGCCACGCGGGTGCAGCATAATGTTAGTGTAATCATCATGAGATAGACATGGAGTGAGGCCTTCATGGTTAAATCACTGCTTTTGAGCATTGGATATAGCGCAAGGAGTCGTGACGTGGCTCGATTAACTGGTTTGTAGATGAGTTCGGAAGAGAAGTGTTCGGCCTAGCTCAACGCCAAGATATTTTGCACTTTGTAATTTAATTGAGTTTCAAAAGTGAGATCGGTGATGGCTGTGGCTATAGTCGTCTTTTCTTAGTGAAATGCACCATTGCAGTTTCTTCTGTTTAGTTTCATGCTCCATTTGGTTGTCTAGTCTTGCTTCTAGATGTTGTTGAGCATATCTGTGAGCAAAACGCTTATTTTGAGATATGGCAAATATGGTGATTCTGAGATTGATGATGAAAATCAAGCATGCTGAGTTTGTAGAGTAAGCCTTTATGCCATACACGGTCAAATGCTTTGGACGTATCCAGAATGACTCCAATTGTATGACCTTTTCGGTTGAATTGTAAGGCGATGGTGTCCACTAAACTTACAAGTTGTGCGACTGTGTCAAATTGTGGTCTAAAACCGAACTGATGATTTGGAACTAGGTTACGTTCCTGAATGAAGCTGGAAAGTCATTAATTAATTATTCTTTCAAAAACTTTACTTGCAGTTTGTATCAAGCTGACGGGTCTATGATTCTGCAGGTATAATAAATCTTTGCCAGGTTTAGGTATAACAATTACTTTAGCGACTTTCCATTGTGGTGGAAGGTATTCGTGTTGTAGCATGGTATCGAAAAGTGTGGGTAGTAAAGTCAGCATTTTTATTGGAATATTTTTGAGTGATTTTCTCTGGACCTGCAGTTCTTCGAGAATGAAGTTTTTACTAGTATGTTGGAGTTCGTGAGGAGTGATTAGTATAGAAGGATCAAACGAATCATCGGAAGTCGTTGTTTGAAGGTATCTTTTCACAGTTCTTAAGGTATTTTCATCATAAAGTTCTACGTTTAACATGAATTGAGTTTCCAAATGGTCGGCAAAAGCTTCAGCTTTTTGATCGCCCGTGTAAACTAGTTCGTTCTGTCCTTGGAGTGGTATATTTATTTTCATGTTACCTGGTTTGGTAAAAAAACTTGACGAGAGTCCAAAATTTGTGTGTTGGTTGTTGACGATGCTGGAGGCGTTCAGACCATTGAAAAGCTGCAATGCGATTTAGTCTGTTTTTGACTTGTTTTTAAGTGAGTTCCAAATGATTTTATTATTTTGGATGACGAGTAACCTGCCACCTTTTACTTACCCATCTCTTTAAGGCAATAAGAACATGGATACAGAATTGTTCTGGAGTAATGGTTGATGGTTCAGATTTTTTATTTTTTGTAACGGTGCCGTACAGAGCAGATTTTATGTTGGAAGTGATGAAATCGACTGTGTGATCAATGTCGGCAGGTGAGTATAGATACATCTTAGGATCAGTAGTGTTTGCAAGGATCTGACGCTATGTATCCCAGTCAGTAGTGTAGATTGGAGGTAAGTTGTTACACTCCGGAATAGTGAGTTGGTGAATGTCTAGGATTACCGAGATATTTATTTATTTATTGTCTTATTTTTCATGGTGGAGTTAAAGCCACAAAGGCCTTCTCTTCCACTCAATCATGTCGGAGTCAAGTCGGAGTCAAGTGTAGAAATGGCGTGCGGACCATCAGTGGTAGTTACTCCTTTTACCAGTATCATATCAAGAACACCCGGTCTTCCTCCTTGCTTTGGAAAGAGTTGGTTCAGTAAGGGCTATTGGAATGACATCAAGCGTAGATAAAGCTCTGTATATTTTTTGCCAGTTTGGTTACAACTTCCAGAGTTCCAGTGTTTGTAGTTTGCATGCATCTGATATCGTCTACGTGGAGTGGGCGGTCTGATTGTAAGCAGGTATAAGAAGGATGTCAGAATTTTGAGTGTGGAGTCGAATGCCAGTGGATTCTATTGAATAGACAACTGGAAGAGTAAGTGGTTGACAAGTAAATGACGTTTGTAGATTACAGCAGTTCTGCCTTTAAGTCCTGCTTGATCTGTACGTATAATTTCATAGTTATGTATTTTTCACTTATGGAAGTGTTTTAAATGACTTTCATTTAATAGCATTATATCAATGTGATATTCCTTTAGAAAGTATTTGAGCTTTTGTCTTTGTTCCTATAAGCATCTGCGTTAAAAAATGCAATGTGGAATGTGCGTTATTGGGAGCCATCATCAAAGAAGCTGGTGAATAACACAATGTTAAGTCCTATTTTAGTAAGGGTAAAAGGAAATATTTTCATATAAATAGAATTTATAAAACAGTGAGTAATTTCAAGGAGGTATCACTACAGCAACATATTAATAGAAGTTTCATATCCTTTAATTCGGTGCATGCATGATGAAATTAGCTCGACAGTAGCGGAGATACGTACCTTTTATTTGTAATAACTTCTTACATTTCCAGTAGATCAATAGATGATAAGCTGTCCATAGAAAACATTGTTGGATACGAAAACTTCTTCTTCTTCTTCTACTACTACTACTACTACTACTACTACTACTACTACTACTACTACTACTACTACTAATAATAATAATAATAATAATAATAATAGTAATAGTAATAACGATAATGATAATAATGCAGACACAGAATAGAAGATTGCTGATAAGTATTAATTCTCATTATGTACGAAAAATTGTTTTAAAAAAGATAAATATATAACTTTGTTCGGCTGCTATCCTCCATATATTACCTAGGCTACAAATAGATGGTTAGTGTGTTAGAAATTGGTTATTTTAGATTTTTCTAGAGGAAAGTTGCTGTTTTCAATGAAAGCAAACCCCTGTCTCCAGTTGTATATAGTGCTGCACAGTTTAGTGGGAATGCATTTTGTTAAATGAGTGTTCAGAACACACTGTTCTTTTCTCTGCATCGTCATATATTTGAACGTTTTACAATTTAGATTTTTGTTCAAACTATCCTTTAGCGTACAAAAAGCTGTATTTTTTACAAATACAATAAGTACCGGTAGTACAACATAGAGTAGTTTTGTAACCGTACTTGATCATATTCCTGCAAAAGTAGCTACTTCTCCAAAGTCACCTGTATTTGTTAATATCAAATACATTTATTTCAAGCAACATTTAACTAAACTATACTACATTACTAGGAACTACAATTATATTGCGTTTATATCTACTCTGAACAGAAAACATGAAATGACTCTTGAATCGTGTCATGGCTTATTAAGTTAACGTTGGCTTGATACTAGTAATCTAATTGCGTATTGGAGAATATCTTGAGTAAGATCATTCATTGCGTTTGTAGTTTTCCAATGTGCATTTTTTATAAAAAAAAAAATATTCCTTTCACAATACTTACATGTTTTATTAGATAGGAAATATGTAAACTGTACAATTGTGGATAATGTTATTATACGTCTTTAAGCAAAGCATTACTGTTCGTGATACTATTTAAGCTCCTATTAATTTCAGTGATTCTGACACTAGTTCTTTTTATTTTTGTTTTTGGTAAGTTTATTAATTAACATTTGTGTGAGAGTTTGATCTTTTATTAATGTTAGTAGTTGACTGAAGTTCCTGTCCAATCCGAGTTTTAATCATGCTTTGGATTTTTGTAGATACTGTACATTAGTAGAGCACGAAGATATCGACAGTGTTTTTTACCTTCTCATTGTTATGTTTGTCTTCTGAAATCAGAACTAAAATTATCGGGCAGGATACAAAGGATCTGATATAGGTAAAATTGATTTTCATAATATTGAATATTTGGAGGCCTCGCGTTACGTAATTGAGAGTGTAATTCGGTAGTATTGTGCTGCAGAATATGTGTTATCCTGCTCTATTATATTGATTTATATGAGTCAACTGAACTTTGCTTTCTAAGTGTGGTTACAATGTAAAAATTGACTTTCTCAGAAATGAACAAATTCTCCTACTAAAAAGGATCGTCTAAAGTTTACTTGAAAGTGAGAATAATATTCTCAAAAATTAAAATTTGGGAATTGTAATTCTCAAATACGAGTATAGGTATACTTTTCAAATGTGAGCTGATGCAATTATTCAAACCGTGTGTCTCTGGAAATGCAATATTACAATCCTGCGAGATAATTAAGTGAAATCTGTAGACATAGCTTATTATCTGGCGAGCGTTGTAAAAGAATATCGTAAACAAGTGCAATGATCTCAAACATAAAAACAAGTATTAAATTCTCTGTCGGACAGTCCCATCTTTATCACTGCGACTACATGTGATATTCATACGCGGGTGTAATCGTGGCGAGAACAAAACATGGTGTCCGGAATTAAGTTTAACTCTTCTGCTTACTAAGGTTTATTTTTCGTAAGATTATAAAGTGTGTTTACCTGTTGTGGTAGTAATTCACTCCTGATAAAAGTGAATGAGTTTGATAACATACTGTCGCCTGTTGCATTTCCCGCTTGTGTCACTAGATGTGTCCCGCTTTACTTTTAATGGTGTAAAGTTGAAGTGAGTACATTTTTGTATTATGCTAAATTGTTGCTTTTTGTGTTATATTATTGGCAGGTGTTTTAAGTACGTTTAATAATGATTCATTATACAGATTAAAGCGATTGTACAAACACAATGGAGTACTGTAAAATGATATGTACCTCAGATGGATATGTACACAAGGAATGTGAATAGTGTATACAGGGAACAGCATGTATAAAGGATTCAATGATGATAAATGGAAAATGGGAGTGAGGTGCAGTAAACGTCACATCACTGGAAACATTGAAAACAGATTATCAATTATATTCTTACCTAGGGTTGTTTTTAGGTATGATGTAGAGACAGATGAGCCCTTTGGAACAACATTGATGGGTACAGTGCTAAGGATGTCCGTAAAAGTTGAGAGATCCTTTATACTTCGAAGATGAGTATAAGCATAAAGTTTATACTATCCATGATTAATTGACGAATAAGCAATTAAAGGATTAAAACATAGTTATGCATCTCATAGACCCCATTACCTCATCCTTTCATTTTTACATTACCAATCAATCCCTTCCCTAAGAGAGGGTGCTGGGCACCCCTCGTGTGACTAGCAACTGGCAAAAATGATAAAAAATACAGCAAGTTGAAGGGGATATTTATACTTATCCTCTGTTCAATAAATATTTTTATCTTTGCCGCCTGCGTTTATCTTTAATGTTAGACGTAGTGGAGTGCTTGCGTGGTTGCAGAAAGGAGCTGAGAAGCACTGATGCGATCACGGATAACGTTCTCTACTGTTTGTTAGAGGTGTAATCCTACTACAGGTTAGACTTTGGGCACGCCATATCGCCATATCGGGAGTTATTAGTTACTTCAACATCCAGAACGAATTCATGAACGACTCTGAGAAGTATTTTGCTCTACCGCACAGAGACAACAAGGACAAGGACCATACGGACCATAAGGATTTTAATATATTATTTATACTGTTGAGAAGAAGTCCTGTTACAAATTTTGAATATATATTTTCTCATCTTCATTCGCTCTCAATGTTATTTTGAGCACATTCCTTCTCAAACTGTGAATGTGTTTCTCTCAATTTTGAATACATATTTTCTCATCTTCATTCGCGATCAACGTAATTTTGAGTAAATTCCTTCTCACAATATGAATGTGTTTCTCGCAATTTCGAATACATATTTTCTCATATTTAGCTCTCATAACGACTTTGAGTGATTACCTTCTCAAAACTTTGAAACAAATGTTCTCAATTTTTACTATTTTCTCATTTTCGTAGCTATCTTTTGAGTCACTACGTTCTCAACATTTTGAACATATGTATCGTTACATTTGAATATATTTCTTCTCGTTTCTGAAAAATAGTTCTAACTTTTCTCATTTTGAACCGAAATTTAAACTCATCTCCTTATGTTTGAGCCCTTTCTTCTCATTCTCTGAGAAATATTTTCTCATTTTTTGAGCACCATCACTTGTTCAAAATTGAGCAAAATTTATTCGGAGCCAGATTGAGCTAAAATTTTCTCAAATTCGAGATTTTTTCGTTTTTGAATAAACCTTTTTAATAGTGTATATTAGTTGCGTATTCGAAGATAATGAAAGATGTGCGTAACTTCTAAATTAAGTACACCTGGAATGTTTTATGTATTTTATCGTAATCTACGCGAAACAGTACGTCATTATGAGTTTATTTTCTCGTTTTAGCTCCGGCATGATATTTCAATAGGGATAGACGTTATAATGATGTTCGCAACTAATTCATCTAGAGTCTACATTTGCCGCTACCTGTATTTTTAGAAGATTATGGTAGGTGGGGGTAATTAGGATCACTTTTTGACAATTGTAGTTTTGACAATTACCAGAGAAATAATGTGGACCACATACTAATGTTATATATCATTTTACTTAGTAGGTATATATTATATCATTAGGTATAGGTATAGGTATAAGTATACATTATATCATTTTTACTCATTTTAGTCTCTTGAAATATTAAATAATTATTTTCATTGTACCATGTTACCTGGTACAAGTTTCTTTTTTTTTAAATATATCTCTTTCATTCCAATTCCTCCATGAAATACAATATAGGAAAGAGAAATACATGAAAAAAACACATTTTTTAAAGGATTTGCAATATTCATATTTTTTATGTTCTACCTACAAAACAAAATGAAATCCAAATTTTTCTATTGTAAATTAATAGTCTTGTTCTAGTACTAAAAATACCATTTACCCTTACTCCAACAAATATTCTGTAATCCATTTTACCCCGCAAATGCTATTTCTGGGGTAGTTAGAATCATGCACATTATTAACTTTATGCTTCATCTATTGCAAACTTAAAATTTTCCTCTTAAGATCAACCTTATTCTCAATTTAAAGTCATACCTATATTCCTAGAATTTTTTCCACATAACCTTTTTAACTAAATCATACTCACTTGGACGGATGACATGTTTTTTTGTGTTTTGGGAAAACATTGATTACTTCTACAGGAACATACATTTTCACTCTAAAAAAAATTACACATGTAGAATATTGGTTAGATTTTATATTAACATGGTCATTTTTTATGTTACAAATTGACCTTGAAGTTCTCCTGATCTCAATTGCCCCTATCTCCCTATAACAAGAGTAAATTAATTTGGATCAACGTAGGTGGCTGTTATGGTTTTATATTAAACATGAACGGCAATGAGGGATCGACTTTACTTTCAGTTTAACCTCAAACCTTTCAAAAGGTATTACCAAGTGCGAAGTTTGTTGTGGCCAGATATTTTAATTTGCAAGACCAACACTAGGAGGTTGTTGGTTTATAGAAAGCTAACAAAAATGGTTTATAGAAAGCCAACGCACACATGTCTACTTAAATGACAAATCCAATCACCATACTAAACATAAATAAACTTATTTTAAATCTGATTCATCGAGCTTCTGTGAGAAACATATAAATTTCTGACAAGGAACATTTGAAAGAACTCTTATACCTCAGAACGTCTTACTTAGAAATGTATACAACACACAACATATTGAAGAAACAATGAAAGGAGTTGATCAGAAACAAAACAGTTTATGTAAAGACGAAGAGAAGGATAACGATCAGGAAAGAAAAGGAACTGTCGTCTTAGTGGGGCAGCATATGTCAAAATTATGAAGGAAATGTACACTTTGTGATACAAGTATGAAAACTGCCATAATGAAAGAGTAATGGATTCGAAACAAATCTGGATATAGAGTCGTTCTATATTCTATATTATACACCTATCGTTTTCATCTTCCAACATGGCCACCACATGTATCGGATTTCTTAAAATACAGCTGTGACAGACGTATCTTATAATAATTACAACTTCGAGAACAAACCTAGAAATATTGATGATTTTACGGGCTTTTTACCTATAAATTTTATAGACCTCACCTTTTTGCATTCTTAGGGTGGCTGCAATGATACCTTAAGCGCTAATGTGCGAAAGGTTAATTCGGGAACATAGCTGAGTAAATTCTAAAAAAGGTAAATACTGGGAGAGCATAGCACTATATTGCTCTATTATGATTCCAAGTGTGCAGACAATTTGTTTGGACGGAACGTAGTACCTTGAATGTAGGGAAGCGTATTGTACCTCAGAACATGTAAATCCTCACATATCTTGAATGGACCAGTGAGTAATACGGGGATGAGCTAGGGTCCATATAGTACTTGATTGACTTTCTCTTCTATGGTTCTTCGGTCCCGACCAGGGTTCTGCTGGGCTGGCTAGTTCGTATCATCATTAGCCTTCGATCCCTGGTTTTTAAGGTAACCTCTCCAAACCTTCTTGGAGACCTGGCTGAACGCCCTTAGTTTCAGGACGTCAAGGCTTCAAGAGAAAACACTGCTATAATACCGGCTCTTCCCATTAAATAAAGGGAATTTAAATGTAGATGTCACTCTCATACGCTGGGAGTTAGTCTAGGCACGCACTGGCAACTTTTTGGGGGTGATTTTTAATTGAGAAAATGAAACACACACACTTCTATATGACATCACGCGCATTGGAAATATTAAAATCACAGTGAGGAGGTGATTAAACTATCTCTTTCAGTAATAGAACACATGTGTTTAAACTTCTCCGCGCGCACTAACAACTGAATTGCCTGTTTCTTTTATTACTCAATTTTTAATTACCAGTGCAATCCTACGCTTAGTGACATTTAATAGGTCGGTGGATGACCACTTAGATTTCTTCAATTCACAGATACTTTTATTTGTTTGGCAAACATGCTCCACTGAAGGTGAGAAAAGTGAAACAGAATTCAAATTCATGGATGATAGATTACATACAACAATTACGATTGGAAAGAGATAAAACGTACAAAAAATATAGGAATGAAGTAAATGGTAAACACAAACTTTTTCAGGAATCTTTTCAAATTTGCAAATAACTCATAAACCCATATACTTAAGCTATATTCCAGGCAAAAAAAAAATATATATATATATTTCGAGAGTTTGGTTGAAGATCTTAAAGATAGAAAGCGGATATGTAGGAACTTTAACAATTTAGGAATAAATATAAAGATCAATATATTTCTTCAAAACTTTTTGCATCGAATGAATTCTCATTCCAAACCCCTATTGATAGACACCAATGTGAAACAGGAAGCTATTAACAGTCTTTCAGGTAGAAGCATATATTGAAAAAAATTATACATTATGTTTCTAATGGGTCCCCCCAATAGAAGTATATGAGTTCATCAATAAGATAAAAAGCCGTGCTGTTTTCCTGGATGGCATGGCAATAGCTTTTATAAGAATGATTTTACCACGTGTCGTGTATTCATTAATAACAATAGCAAACCATCACAACAAGTGTATTTCTATCTGTTTGGAAACTTGCTTACATTCGACCCATACCGAAGGTAAACAAACCATCTGCATCTAGCGAATACCGGCCCTTTAGCATCCTGTCATGTCTTTGCAAAATACTGGATTTTTTGTGCGCAAACAAGTCATAAAACAAATAGACCAAACAATTTACTCATGCTCAAGCAACCAGGCTTTAGAAAAGGTCTCAGCACAATGACAACCCTTATCAAAATCACCAATAACATCCTACAAGCCATCGATCAATGAAGAGTAGCTATCTCAACATTCTTAGCCCCATTTCACACATGCGGTGCGGGAGCCTTGCGGCGACCGTGCGGCAGCCGCACTAACAGTTCACACATGCTGCGGTTTGTCTGCGAACACTCTGCGGCGTCAAGGACGAATCTCAGTTTAAAGAACTACGCAATAGATGCGCGCGTTTGTTCAATAGTAGAAATAGTTTTCTTAGGTATGAAATTTCAACTTTCCCATTTTATTCAAATTGAGAACATGCTGGTTTTAAAATAAGATCAGTGATCCTATTTCCAAACCGATATGTTTTTATTTAAAATGAAATAATGTTGATATTTTATTTGTACGAAAATTATTTCTCAGTGCAAAAATAAAAACTGCTTTATTAATTTTAAGAAACGGTATTTTACAGTGCATTTACGAACAAGAAAATTCGTAGACAATTAAATATATATTATTATTATTTTCATTGGAATATTCCTACCATATAGTGAGAATATTGTACCTGCAAGTGTGGAAAGTTTCAAGTTCTGACGGTATTCTCATGGGTTTGCTGCATGGTTGGCTGGTTTAAACCAGTTTTTTTTTTTCTTCAAAATATCAATTGGTTTAAACCAATAAATAAATAAATAAAAGCAAAAATGCCACAAATAGTGTGAACTTCATGGTGACGATTTCACATATTAAACCACTCTTCGATAATTTAATATAATTTTTGCCTTGTAAACAAGGGATCTCGGGTTCGAGTCCAGGTGGTGGACAATCTCCCTCAGGTGCAAATCGAGTACTGGTTCGGATTCCACTTTGAGCTTTAGCTGTAGGTCCTGTCCTTCACAACCTCGCTGCTGCAGAGGAACATTAAGGAGAAACAAACTTATTTCTGTCCATCCATATGTAATATAAATAAATAAAGCAAAGTTTTTAAACAAAAAAAAAATTTTGTAGTGGGGGTGCAGTTTTTGCCAACCCTGGTTTGCTACCATTATTTTGTTTAAGTTCATATTTTTTCCTAGATTATTATTTAAAGGCTGACAATTTTTATGTCCCTCTAGGACTCGAACTCTACTACTTCGAAGAACCTGTAGGTACTGGCCGATTAATCATTTTCTTTTTCGAGATTAATATCAAGGAAGTTGAAATTGAAAATATACAGAACTGTCATTCTGCAGGTAATACTTTACGGTTTGGAAAGTTGGAGTACGACCTTAGCAGATGAACATAAATTACGGGTGTTTGAAATTAAGGTCTCGAGAAAAATATACGGGCCAAAACGGGATGAGATGACTGGAGGAGACTGCATAATAAAGAACTCCACGGAGTGTACGACTCACTTGATGTAAGAATAATTAAATCGCGACGACTAAAATGGGCAGGCCATGTAGTTTGGATGGGAAAAAAACAAAGACTATATTCCATCTTGATTGGAAAGCCGGAGGGAAAGAGACCGTTGGCAAGATGGAGACGACGTTGGGAGGACAATATTAGAAGGGATCTTGGAGAAATAAGTGTCTGTAGTGAAAACTGGCTTGATCTTGACCAGGATAGAGCCCGGTGGCGATCGCTTGCTACTGTGGCGATGAACTTGCGAGTTCCGTAAGCCATAGAGCAAGTAAGTAAGTAAGGATAACATCATTTTTCAATACAAAATACGTTTTCCAGTTATACCTCCAATTACCATTTAAAATAATAAACTTAATATTAAGAATTTTAAAATAGAGTATGATGTGTGTGTGATATGTGAATGATGAACAATGTAAGAAAACAGATGTGTATAAGTGGGAAGGAAAAAAATATAAATAGAGACATAAACATATATAAAGTAACATAAATAAAGCAACAATTAAAAACAAATAAAACTATTATCAATAAGTGTATAAATAACTATGTATTTGTTTTTCAGCTCAAGTTTGTAATAAATTTGATTGAATAGAAAAAAGAAAAGAAAAAAATTATCCCCAACCGCGGAAATAGGGCCAAGGTTTGTATCGGGGAACTGGGCCACAGAAAAAAAAATCCCCAACTTACTCCCCTTTTCTTTGCTTTTTTTAAGGGGAACTTTTGTGGAAACAGGTCCGTATAGACTCCGTGTATCAACGCCGAGTCTGGGGTCGGGGCAGGGACTCTACCCTGGGAATTGCCTACTCCAATTTCATGGAGAACACGTTTAGTTCGTTGTGCCCATCAGGCGTGCGAAGTGAAATTGTGCAAAGGATGCGGAGAGGTAGGGGTGGAAAGGTGGGTCCCAAATGTAAAAAAGAAGAAAAGAAAAAATGTATACCTCCAATTATTTATTTTAATATTCGGTCAGACTTTATTTTATTATTATTATTATTTAGCTTATAATTCTCTACTTAAAATAGAGAAAAAATAGAAAGAATCTCCATTTTTATAATTGAACAGTTGAGAGAAAAAGAATAGATTAAGAAAAACAAGATTCCAAAAGAGACAAACCGCACGGCTGCCGCATCGCATGTGTGAACCATCCAATGGTGTGCAATGCCCGGTAAGGCACTTGCGGGCCCCGCACGGTCGCCGCACCGCTATGGGCAATGCGGCAGGTCTGCGGCACCGTCCCGCACCCGCAGTATGTGTGAACCACTCTATTTGTTTCAATGGCCCATAAGCTTGAGTGCGGTGCCCGCACGGTCGCCGCACTGCTGCCGCATCGCAAGTGTGACCGGGGCTTAGATTTCAGTAAAGCCTTTTCACTTTCATTTCGTTGATAACGACATACTTTTTGCAAAATTAGAACACAATTTCAATTTTGCCAAATATACAATCACACCTGAATGTCCGTAAAAAGGCCATTTTAACTAACAACTCGTGCTCTAAGTGTGGAAGAAAATCATCAGCTGAGTTCCACAAAGATCAACGCGTGGGCTATTGTTATTTACTATGCTCATAAGCAATATTGGATGACAATTTACAGCATGTAGTTTCCACTTGTACACAGATGACGTCAGGCTTATACAACATATGCACGTAATCAACGTGGCAATGCACAATGGTCCATGGACCTTGAAAAATCGGCCAAAACCTCAAAACTTGGGTTATGAAAATAACATCGAGTTTATGCCTATTTGAAAGGAAAAGGTTTATAGTATAAGAAACAAACTACAGTAGAAAAAGATGATCTCAACCACAGTGTGTGAGCTTGCGCATTCGCAATTTTGTTTGGGAATTTTGTATTTCGTAATCGTTGGTCGTAACGAGTACAAAGTTACTGCGTATCTTAAAACTACGTACTTGTTTCTTTTGACAGAAAATACTGGTATTTTTTATTTGTTCCTTACATCATCAACCACGCGTACATGTATCTAATATCTGTCAGGATGCTTTCACCTGACTCATTCGATGCTCCATCTGCGTGACATTCATTTCGAGCTCGTTACGAAGATCCTCGTATTCACTACGAAGTTTATGGGTTTGTTCACTAGTCTCGCTCCGCACCGCTTGTAACTGATGTTCGCAGTTCTGAATTTGTACCGTCACGGATTCGTTAAAGTCGTCGCACTTATGGCTGACCACACCCTTGACATATCTGATCAGCAACCTTCTATTTAGCCGATACCATCTCGCTCTTAATCAGGGCTATTTTCCTTGCCATTTGCTCTTTAACTGGCGTTATTTCCTTTTTTTAGCATTACAATTTGGTCAGCAATTTGATTCTGACCGGAGGTTATTTCGTCTTTCATTAATGCTATCTGGTCAGTCATTTGGCTCGCTAGCTCTTCTTTGACTAGCTTAATTTGGTCTGTTACGCGAATGTTTTGGTCCTGAGTAACCCTTATGACGTCTCTAAGCGATGCTATTTGCTCCGTCAGGTGACCTTTTTCTCTCTATCATAAGGCCTTTCAGTATCTCCAACATACGACCAAAATTCATCGACTTGTCTGGCTGAAGTCCTTTTCCCAGGGTTTGCCCCGACTTTTCTTCACATTCCTTCCACTTCCACGAATGTTTTAATGAATGGATGTTACTTTCAAGTGGAACATTCTTACTACATTTATTGCATTGGACCGTTCCACCGACCGCCTCATCAACGTGACCACGATCTTCGTTTCCACTATTTGAGAACTGTTGCTTGTCTGCCTCCATTATTCGGTCTCCCATAACCGACCGAGCCTCTCTGACTGAGCCCATCCAACTCTCTGACGAACAAAGTGACAATATCCAAAATGGAACTTGTGTAATACGAATTGCATCTCACTCACTGAGCCCTACACGCTGATCCGCAGCTTGAGTCTCATACTGTAACAGAACTGGGAACGACCATACTTGTGTTGTGACCGAATACTTCACTTACTGCCAGGCCGCGACCCTCCGTTATTCCTCGATAGCAGGTTTGCGCAACTGCCGGATTCACACTTGTGAGCTTCCATCGTGTGGGAGGTACACCAGAATACCTCCTCCAATATTAACTAATTGCGAGGCCGTTGAAGCCTCCACCAGTCCGGTGGGAGAGAGCACAGTCCCTCCGCCAAATGTTATACCTATGTGGGAGATTGCTTGCAATGCAATCACCACCAAGCCGTGGGAGGAAGGTAATTTCATCCACCAAATATCCATTAAATGGGAGATCAATCAATCTCCGCCAAGCTCGTGGTAGGACGGACATTTCCTCCACCAGGTACTCACTGCTAAAGAATCAAAATAAGGTTCTTTATTAACTTCTGGGCATCACCATTCCTTTCTCTGTGGGAGGAAAGTAATTTCTTCCACCAAATTGTTTCTGCGGAGACAATTTTTTGCTAACCCGTGGGTTAGCCCCTCTCGAGGGTTATGCCCTTCTTTCTTAGATGGGGTTTTGAATTTTGAGCGCTATATTTTAATACTATAGTCGCTATTCTATGTGATTTCTGTAGTAACTTCCACCATCACTTATTTCCTTGTTTTCTGTTGTTATTATTGTTTCTTTTCATCTATTGATCGTTGCATTTAGGCAAATTTATATTCTAAAATATAAGGTATTTGAATTATCGTGTTTTGTTCAAATGTTTGTTAATTGCATCTTCAAAGATGCTATATATTGTGGGCAGTCTAGGATTGATAGTGTGTCAGCCATTTCATAGTCCTCATGTTCGTCAGTTATGGAGTTTTGTATATTGTGCTCAATAATGAAAGTGGTGTTTGGATGAAAATCTGACTTTATATTAAAGGAGGCATCAGTCTGGATTGTATTAATGGGTAGTGGATGGTCATTTTGGAATCTTGTGTTTGTATATTTTCGTCGTAGTTTTTCTATGTGATTGAAAATATTTTCGAACGGGACTTGGTCGTATAGCTGGGGAGTTATATGCGGAAGGCAGTTTGGAAGGCGTGGCGTTTCAAGACTTTCCGTTTATCGTAGTAAAATGTTAGTGCTGTGATCCAAGCTGTGAAACCATATGTTAGTACCGGTCTGAGAAAGACTTTGTAAGTGGTAAGTATTGTTTCTTGCCCTAGTCCCCAAGTGGTGCCCGTTAGTATACTTAGGAGTTTCAGTCTATTGTATGCGTTTCCTCTCACGATGTACTGGTGCAGTCGCCATGTTAGATTGTGGTCGAATGCTATTCCAAGATATGTGACTTATTTTGCTGGTCTTATGGCGGTACTTTCGACCGTAATGGATAGTTTGTTTGGATTTCTGTGGACCTTGGAACATCGGTTATATGGGATTAAGACTATTGCTTGGGTTTTATTGGAATTAATTTTAAGTCCTCTTTTGTTACACCATTTAGTAAAGCTAGAGATTGCGACATTCAGGCTACTGTTTATGCGTTGTATTATTTTAGCAGCAGCCATAATAGCAGTATCGTCTGCATATTGAAATAGTTGGACATTGTTTGGTAGGCTTGGAAAGTCTGCTACATATAGAAGGCATAGTAAATGTAATAGTTCAGAACCCTGCGGGACACCATTGAAGATGAAGTATTGATGTGAACTGGTGTTTTATATATATATATTTACACAGGATACACGGATTGTGATAATCTGGTAAGTGAATCCTATATGCTCCAGGAAGTTTACGTTTGATGAGTTTATAGAAAAGTCTTCGATGCCACACCTTGTCGAATGCTTTTTCCAGGTCGAACAATACTAAGCAACATGGATGGAATGAGTTGTAGTTCTGTACTGTTGAGTTTGTGAGCCTTAGGATCGGTCGTTTATACTAAAGTTCGGTCGCAAGCCGGTCTAGTAGATCGGTAGTAAGTTGTGATTGGCCGGTATGAGGATATGGAATTTTTTTTCGGCTTCGGAAACATTAACGTTTATTATATATTCCAGTCCTGGGGTATGACGTCTTTACGTAGAATAACTATATATATTACTGCTAGTCGTTGTGTGAACGATACGGGAGCTTCTTTGTTAGCTTATGTTACCTATGCGGAGTTTCATTTGCTAGCTATAGATCGATTGATTTATTCTGTGGTTATTCCTTCAGTAAGTGGGTTTGTATCTAGCAGGGCGTGGATAATATTGGATTGTAGTGCTGGAGACTCTGGGCATAGTACGTCCACTGGGTGGCGGTACGGATTTTTTTGTGGAGGTGGTGTGACTACATCTTGTAGGTATTCGGCAAAAGCAGTATATTGTCCTGTCAGCATCTTAAACCTTTTCCAATATTTGGACGTGTAGCTCGTTTCTCCTAATGAGTTATAAGTTTTAATCCAGCTTCTTTGTTTGTAGGTTTTGAGATAGTTTGTAATCATCCTTTGTAGTTGACTATGAGGTCGTAAGCTTCTAGGTAACCGGCACGTATTCTTTGTAGAGTTATCTTGAACGTTTTATCATTTGTGGATACTGTGGTGGTAGTTTTGGTTTGGGGGTCGTGGTCAAGTATGTCGGACTGTGTGCTTTGCCTGCATCTTTGAGAGCTGATGTAATTCTGTCCACTATTCTGTAAAGGTCTTCTTCCGTTATTGAAGCATTAGTCTTCCTGTTTCTCGTTCTATTGCTATACATTATTCAGTCCAGTTCGCCTTAATGTAGCGTGATATAGTGTGCATGAACGACTTTTGGTTATTGTTAGATTGATTATGGCATTGTAGGGTAAGTATTATTGGATCATGGTAACTTCCAATAGTGTCCAGTACTTCTATCAGTCAGCGATTTGAAAGTTTGGTTGATGTTATTACAATATCCGGTGTGGTGTTGCTAACGGTTCATGTGTGGCGAGGTAGTTTGTGAATTTCGCCAGTAGTAGTTGTAGTTACGAAGTTGTTGAATCTGGATTTCTGTCGGCCTGTTCGGGTGTGAAAGTTTAAGTCAGCCAAGATGATATAATTTCGGAAGTTGTTAGATACGTACTGAAACAATTAATAGGATATTGGTTGTTTAGGTCTGACATAGATGGTTACTACTGTAATGTACGTATATCGGTTTAAAATAAAATGTTGCGATCAGATGTTCGGGTAGGTTTGGTAAGTTTGGTTGGTGTCTTCGGTATGCTATTGACGGCTGGAACCTCAGTAGTACTCCACCGTTTACCTTTTCTGCTTGGATTTGAATGTCTTAATATTTGTTGCTTTCCAATTTTACACTGGATGCTGGTTGTTTGGTTTGTTTTGTTCAACATGAATATACTGTATTTATATGCTCATAGTTGTTCAAATAATATTTCCTTCTGCTTTACTGATCTGATGTTAGAAATGAGAAAGCTAATGCCATTATATGATATATTGTAAGATATTGCCTGTTCCTCATGTATTTATATGGAGCTTCCCCGATTAGTTGCACGGAAGTGTATATATTGACCTGAATATGTTAACTTCTTGTCTTAGAAACGGATGAATGTTCTGTAAGGCCACTGTGGCGAAGACTAGCAATTGTTCTATTGTTACCAGTTTGCCGACGGAAGTTGGTTGTACAGATGTGGAAGTAGCCTGATCTAGTTTCTCGTGTGTTCGGACTGGCACAACAAGATGAGTTTTCTTTTCTTCGCCTTGCAATTATAACTGTATGCTGGGTGGGCCTCGATGCATTGAGAGCATTTTGGTGGCTGTGCCAGGTTTTCCCATTGACAGGTGTTGGGCAGCGCACTGCAGAATCCACATTTAGGCTGTGGAGTACATTTTGCAGTGGTATGGTGGTTATAAGTTTGCCATTTTTCGTATCTGGTGGTTGTTGTTGTGGTGTTTGCGAAGTTGTCTTTTGCTGTATACTTGTGCTCCGTTTATCAATAGATCGTGAATGGTTACTTGTGCCTCTGAGAGGGCCCGTACCATGAAGGTTAGTCCTTCTCTGCACATTAATCGGATGCATTTTATAACCGAAAAGCAATCATTGTAGTATTATTGGACAGTAGTATTAGTAGAAGTATTTATATTATTATTATTGTTATTATTATTATTATTATTAGTAGTAGTAGTAGTAGTAGTAGTAGTAGTAGTAGTAGTAGTAGTAGTAGTCTGAGTCTTAGATGCCGAAAGGCCATAAACAAAAGTCAATTCAATTCAATACTAGTAGTAGTAGTAAGAGCTGTAGCAGATCTGCACCATAGGGGCGCAGTCCCCGGAAAGTCTGGTTAAGATAAAGGAGGCGCAGCCCCCCACCCAAACTCCCAAAGTAGGGGCATAGTCCGTCACAGGGAAGTGAGTATTGGTGAGAGTCCCAATGACTTTTGCGAACATATTTTATTCACCCCGCACCAACGGGCAGGAAAATCAGTTAGTAACTGATAAAGTATAATTTGGTATTTTAATGGAATCTCATGTGCACAAGATTCATTTATGCCTTGTAATTTAGTAAATTAAGGAAACATAAAACGAAAAATACACGTAATAGTATAAAGCAAGCTAATTCAAAACTGAAACATGAGAACAAAAAAAAAATAGATTTAACAAATAAAAGGTTTAAATGCGTTTACAGGGGTTCGTACCTAATTGTAATATCAATCTAGATACAGGAATTGACTGTTGAAGGGTCTAACAGCCTTGAGCCTTTCGTGTGGGCGTCAACGCGAAACATTACGTCACAGATTATCAGCTTGTGTTGTTAGCGAGGCAGCGAGTCAATCAACTGTGGCAAATGTTTTCTTGTTCAAGTCCAGCCAAGTCTTATCTTTTGAGAATTTTTGTGATTCAAGACGGTATGAGTCATGTTGCCAATAATACGGTACTCCACAAGCTACTAACGATACTGTATAATTTGCCGAAAATGAAGAGAAATTATGAATGTAAGTCATTTGTAAACTTTTGTGATGTTCGTTGGTGAATGGTTTGCTTAAAACCAGCAAAATAATATTAAATATCCATAAACACAAAGGTATTTACACAGCTGTGAAGAAAAAATATAATGCGTGACGTCTTTATCGAGGATCTGAGTATGATACTGAACCAAATATTAATTAGTATTTCAAGAAAATCAAAAGTTCAAGTTTAATTAAAGATTTTTGATTCAAATTTTTTTTTCTAAACAAAGAAGTCCATCCTTTAAAATACACTTGAAGTGAAATAAAAGGATTATTTAAAGCA
>JAGDQP010014288.1:0-14986 GCA_022664845.1 Lepisma saccharinum | reverse complement strand
GATTTTGCCATAAACTCTTGTTCCTGTATAACATGCTTCTGGCAGTGCTGACGTTTTCTGACGTGAAGAACTTGGCTCATGCACTGCCGTGTATGTTGATAAGACACGAATCTCGGATGGTTTGTTTATTTTTGGAGAACTACGAGTACTGAAACACATAAAAATTGCACAGGTTTAATTTCAGTATTATTTTGTAATATAATCCAATATTTCTCTACAGGGAATTCCATTCGGTCTACAATTTTTCTTACGGCCCCCTACGTATTTTCTCCTTGAGTACGAACTTTGCTTGAGCAGCTGGTTTCGGGTTCAGTAGTCATTATACAACAAAAGGAAACCATACCTTTCTCTTGTCTTCACATGAAAACTTGAAAAATTGGAATGGAACGAAATTACGTCAAGATTAAAAATTGTGATGTGTAGTTCTATGGACCTTACTTCGTGGTCACTAATACCAGCATTCATGCACTCAGCATTGCACTAGTGTTAGGCAGATAACTTCTGTGAAGGATGGTTTTACACACTTAAACTAGAAGGGATAGTGACACGGGAAATGTGCATAGTGGTTCGAGGGACCTCACCGCAGTAGTTACAGGATCATAGGTAGAAGATAATTTTTATGACAGATTTGAAATAGCAAAGGGAGGAGGAATTGATGGAATTTGCTGCAAGAATCAGCTAATTACAGCAGAGAGAACTGAAAAACAGATGGCTCTTCGGTTAAATTTAACAAATAAATAAAACTAACGTTATATAATGTATTAATGTGCACACGAAATATGCAATTTGGGTTACTGATACTTCCAGGACTAACCGTATCTTAAGACTGAAACAATTGTGTCCCTTGGAGTGCCGGAAGAGGATAGAATAATTTATTTTTAAAGTGACCTATCCCCATGGTTTAAAACGCAGTTTTCAGTTTAAGACCTCAACACGAAGAAAATATTCTGGATAAAAAAAAGCGGATTTCTATTTCAAAACATGTGTTCGCCTCGTTGAGAAATAGAACATAATTTTGTTTCATTTACAAAGTCACGTTTCTTCTGTAGTATTTAAATCCAAAGAATCATCTTTCCATTTGCCTTTTAGAATATTTTTTGTCAAGTGAATACTTGTTTGTACTATAGTTTATCGTAGTGCACCGTTGTCGGTAAAATTTCAGATATTGCAAAAAATTAACGTACTAGTACCGCTTCCTATTTCCACTCGCCCTGCAAATTCCTAAAAATTGCAAAATGACAAAAATTAACAATATTCTAGGAACAGCCTGTATAAAATCCGAAGAATTGTGCTAGTATCCAATTGCACTCCCTCGAGTAATTTCTGCACCACAATCAGCCACATTTAAGTCTTCAAATCTGGCTTTTCTGTTACTGAGAGCCGAAGTTTTGAGATTTTTAATGCTTATTGGAGGACAGCTCGCATTTTCGTTCACCCTTCCAACTCTGTTTTGCTGATTCGTTTGTTTCTCTTTCATTGCAACACAGATTCTTCGTATATATTTTAACATACAATCGCTTGTTTATATATTTCTTCTACGAGAAGACTTTTTAGAACTCCAATTTTACGTGGGAAAAGTCTCTCTCGCCTTTCACATTATGTGGAAATCACAGAACTTAAGAGAAAAAATATACGAAAGTATACAAACGAATACATAGAATCACTTTAAAGTGATCCACTTCAACTGTGTAACATTATGAATATCGTATCCTCATATAACTGTAAAGAACAGCGAGTTACACTGCTAACTTGTTGGCGCAAGAAACACACTAGATAACTCAAGCATGCAATCTGTGATTCAAGAATTATGAAGTACTCTAGTTGTACTGTAGACAAGTGCAGAATAAAATATTAGTACTTTGACGTAATATTAGATGCTACAGGTCTTCGTAATGAGATATGAAAGAGAAAATTTGAAATTTTCTGGAATGAGTAATAATTTAAACACATATGTAGACCTAATTAGAGTTTTATCTATACATTCAAGGCAATAGTTTAAACTTACGTTCTTACCAGTTTATAGTTTTATATACTACACTTTGGAAATAAGCTCTTCAATTCGGAAGAAGATGGCAGGGATTAAATAAATAAATCAGTCATTTATGTTGTAACACTGAGGAAATCTTCGGTTAATAGTTATGTGTCCTGTCTGACAAGTGTTCGCGCACAGTTCATCTTGCATATCAAAATAGTTAACAACAACCGTACTGACTTACATTTTGCATGTATATGTGTATAGATTTTAGATATCAACTGAATTTAACTACTTAAATAAGTACTGCGGATTTATGTGCATTCAACATCATTCTTCAAACCAAGCTGCTTGAAATTACGTGTTACGCCTTCTTGCGATGTTTCCTAAAATGCTGAAATTAGTAGTTAGGTTAAATTATTTCGATTAATACTTAGGTAGAGACTACACTACTCAGGAATCACAAGGAATATATCTGTACAACACAAATTTAAATATTTGATTTTGCATATTAAATTGCCTGAATACTTATTGAAAGAAGTACAGTTGTCTATAGCTAAGATAGAGAGTACTAGAAATTACTGACTTCGACAAAATATTTTATAAAATATTAAATTATAATAAATGAAATTAGTGAATTCTGCGATTAACATTTTGAATAAAATTTGAATTGCTTAATTTATTTGCGAATTAGACTGAGGCTAAAAATCTATGTTCAGACGATTTTCTTTCAGTTGAGATTTCCATCTTAAGATTAATTTATTACATTTTCTATATTCTATGTACTAGAAAGAATTGTATACGATTGGTAGATTAGGTCTAAACTTTGCATTATTTACTTATATTAAATTTTTCGCAGTATAATGTATAATGGTTGCATCCCGGTTAAAAGAAATTTTCGAAAAATACATTGAAACCTAAATAATTAATCGGACATGTTTGTGTGATTTAAAGAAAGAGAACAGAAAAGAGAAAGAAGACGTAACAATTCAACTGCTTCCGACCGTAACCTACGAGAAAGATATCTTTCTCGTAGGTTACGTTCCGACCCGCACAAATTCAATTTATATTCCAGCTTACAGAAGGTGTGGTTTCTTTATCATAATAATAGGATTATTGAGTTCTTCTGGAGAAGAGCTCAACGAGAATCCTACTTGAACAAAAATGGTTGTGTCCGTTTGCGTTCTATGGAAATTAAGATTTATTCCAAAGGTTGATTTGCATTCAAATGCTTGTTTGTCCATCTATTTTACATACCTTTACTGTATTCTCAGAAACGAACGAATATTTATAAAGCTCGTAATATTAAATTTCTTTCATCAGTAATATGTACATATAATGAAACCATAATAGGGTAGTTCACTATATAAATATCATTATTCTCGTGTAAATCAGTACCGTTCATGCACGTCACCGTACAAGAACACATAAAACTTTGGCTAGCTTTAGTTTACATGGGACAATCCATTAAATTTTCACTTCGACCCGTCACGATTATCCTTCACGTTCTAGATAAAATCTACAATCACAAACATCCATGTCCCCGCCGGGATTCGAACACGGGACACTTTCGAGTCGCTGGCTTAGCGCCCTAAACCACACGGCTACCAGGTCGGCACGAGAACACACACACCCTTACACACACACACACACATATGTATGTATGTATGTATATATATATATACATATATAAAATTCACAGCCATATTCAATCCACTACTGGATGAAGCCTCTCTCAGAGGGAGGAGTTGGTCTACTGCTCCCACGCTGACCAGACGTGTTGGGAATCCGGAGGGAACAATGAGCCTAAGTTATTAGTTACTGGAAATCGTTATAAACACAGATTTTAGTTTTAAAGAGAGGGAGGGATGGATTGTTTATATTCTCTGAAGGAGTATGATAGGAGATTACTGTGGAAGAAAGTAATGGAATTTGCAAACCAGTAGCCACAGAGCATCGGTCTGTGGTTTCCATTGATCTAGTCTGAACTCATTAGATTAATGTTTCACAGGAAGACATGACTAATTATGTCGTTTAGTATAATTGAATGTGTTGATAGATTAATGGGTTCGATTGCACAATCAAGCCGTACCTCTCTTGGAATCTCAATAGCATACCTAAAAGCATTGTTTCTAGGAAATTAGCTTTGATGTTTCACATCAAAAGTCGGTCTGTGGCTTTGAGTTTCTGATATATTAACTTCTCGAACAGGCCGTTAAAAACCCATCCATGTTACGTAAATACCTACCTTCGTCCGCTTCTGGATGTAGAAACCAAATTTGGGAATGCTGCTTGTACATAGGGACAATACATTATAACTTGTATGAATGACATGCCAAATGACTATGTAGGCCATTTATATATTTTTAAGAATAGATGCTATTCTTTTTATAAGCAAAGTAAGAAGTAATGTTCAGTAGCTGATAGAATTGCCTACTGGAAATGGACATTAATGAGTTTCACACCTTAAATGAAGTGATATATGAATTCAACAGTATACTTTGTATAATAAAAACAGGAAATTATTTTAAATATTACTTTACAGTTGCGTCGTTTGTTTCTAAATAGTTGCATGCCCAGTTCCATAAACTTTAGGGAGGAACAAGACATGTTTAACCTGCTGTAAGTATATTTATGTGATAATCTCAATGTACATACGATGAAAACCATTAAGGGATGTTGATGAAGTAAAGGTTAATGCTATTCTTTCTTTCGTAACCATTTCGAACTATAAAATACTTTAACATATTTGTTTGTAACAAAATATATTACGGAACATATTTTTTAACTTCAACCTTTGCTGTGTGAGTTGAGAATTAGAAACCGGATCTTCTATTCACCTTCGCTTGACAGTTTCTTTATGTGCATTGTTTTGTGTTCCAGTACTCTGTTTAGTTAGAATTAATTTATATCTGTACCTAGCTAGCAGTAGCTTACTAGTTTACGAATATTCTTTTTATCCTCTATTTGCTCATTAAACTTCAACTTGTGGTTTCTTTTTGGCTGAATCTAGGTTTCTTGGTTAAATCTAAAATTTATTGTATACGTTTGATGAGTATAATTTCTTTTAAATATTTCAAGTGTTATGTTCACTCACAAAATAAAATGGGTGGAGTAACTATAAACTTCTATTTGTCATAGTTGAAATTGGAACAGCAACACTATGGGTTGCAAATAAAATACAAGTTTTGCTAATCGTGCATTGTCCTTATGACAATACACATATTCAGTTGTATTGTCATAACTACAATACTGTGAACAATATTTTATGGTAAACTTCCTGTTTCGAGTTAAATTAACAAGATGTTTTGTTAGCATTGTAGCTAATTTTACAATAGTGCATAGTTAAATTACCAATAGGGGAATTATGCCTGAAAATACTATATATTTACGACAACTACCTTTATATTGTTAGAAATTGACTCGGGCACCATACAGTATTGTTGGGGTAACTATGCATATAGTTTTAACGAAAATACGACATTGTCGTTATAAATATATGTATAGTTACCACAACAATACTGTATGGTACAACAATGTCGTTATAACCATATGCATAGTTACCACAAAAACTACTATATGGTATCCTAAGTCAATTTTTAACAATGTATCTAGTTGTTGTAATTCAAATATGCATTAATGTATAATAAGCTATAATGTTAGCAAAACATTTTGTTAATTTAACTTGAACATAAATTTTACCATAAAATATTGTTCTCAGTAGTCTATTGTAATTATGACCATACACCTAACCATACACGATTAGCGAGACTTCTATTTGCAACCCATAGTATTGCTGTCCCAATTTCAACTATGACATAGCACTTTATGGTTACTCCAATCATATTATTTAAAGATATTTTATTTTTGTTGTAATCGTATGTATTGCTCCAAGATCATCTTATGTAACTGACGTAAACATTTTGTTCATGCCTCAGTTGGTGGCCATTCATAAGCAATAGCATGCTGTACTTTACACTCATCTTTAATAAGCAAGGATGTAAACCCCTAAGATATTCACTTTTCTTGGTCATCGTTCGCTACTCCTCACACAATCTTGTAATTTCTCTCGAATGGACAAAGATGGCTTCTAACCACACAAGCAGTGTCAGAGCTTAGTATAGTTATAATGACTATATTTATTTCATTTTGTACGCATGCGCTTCTAACAACCATACAATATTATTCGAACAGCAATAAATATATTGTCAACCTTGTAGGTCATTGATCAATCATACATATGATTTTCCCATCAATGTAACATTTAGCATTAATTGTTTAGAAATCTCAACCATACAAAAATGCCACATATAGTCAACTTAGCACACGAGTTTCGTTACCTTAGCATGGATACTATTACGACACTTTTTAACAATGCAGTTTAGCAATGTAATAATAGCTGGATTTACCAAGTTTCTTGTTCTGTGTTTATTGACAACTTGTAGTAACCTACTCGGTTTTAGCAGTTATCTAAGTTTAATTATTCTTTTTATGTGTTACTAGGGGTTTATTTTGTATGTTCGTTAAACTGTGGTTAGAAGCTTTATTGCTGTATATATATTTCGTTTGAAAATTCATTTCGGGTTTATCGCGATTTCCTCCTTACTTTTGTTTGAACTATTTCCTGCTTGTATATCTACGCCTCTTGTTTCTTGTATTTTAATATTTCTTTATTCAGTTAGTATCGGATTTGTATTCTTATTTGCTTTACGAATTCCCCGGTTTCTTCGGCTTCCTTCTGTTTTTCGTTTGTTATGTGGGTTCTTTGGTTATGTGGATTTATTCATTGCTTCATTGAAAATATTCCCATTAGCTTTATAGACTATTATTTGCTTTTGGTTTGTAGTTTTGTACATTTCCAATGTTTATATTTCTTTTGTAATGCCATTATCAGCAGGACTTATTTACTGGATAATGTTTCAATCTCATTGCACTCCATTTTACAACAAACGAATTAAGGAAATGGGTGAATGATTGTTATTCAAAGGTCATATTGTTTAGAAATGCCCTTTCAATAATAAATTTATTTATACTGTACAGCACTGTAGGATGCATGTAGTCGTTCCTTCCGTTCGCCAAACAAAGTTTTGCAGAGATAATAAAATATTTGTGATCGCGATTAAATATACAAGAAGGTAGCAACGAGATATTTCGATAATAGTAGATTCAATCGTAAGCAGCAATATCAGAAATACATCCTAAGTTCTTATACATCATTCTCCTTGGGAAGGAGCTCTTCTATGGTAAGGATGGGCAGGTAGAGATCAGGACTCATATTGAAGAACCATCCCGGCTCTCCCATTGGACTGAGAAATCACCGGGAAACATCATTTATTCCAGGAAGAGGATTAATCCAATTTTATTGTTTTCTATTATTATTTATTGAACTGCTCAAATAAAAGAACTGCGCTGTTTTACAAGACATTCACTAAGAGAAATACCAAAGGCACTAAATAAGTAAAATTAATGAGTGATACTGAGATTTCTTAAGCAAACACAGAGTTCCTTCTACGAGATCCTTAATTAACATCGAATGTCTAAATATTATTGTCTCCTGGACACTTGCTGTCATATTGTGTTCTATGGTCTTACCTGGAACCAGGTAACGACCCTGAGCAATCTGACTCAAAGTCGTGGGGCTCTACAATCCATTCCATACAGACTTGAATAAATAAACCTTTTCGAATACCAGAATGGATCTAAGATAATCTCTCTTATATCTTTAGTGGCAACAAACTACACACATCACTCACTCTTGGCAAGCAAGAGACCTCGGACTTCTAACTCACAAACTATACTTCACTAGGGACTACTAAAAGGACATAAAAGCACCGAGGAGTAGACTTAGCGATTTATCCATGTTTGAAACTACCAATCCACGCCTGAGAGGTCAAGTAGGGAAACCCATGACAAGTGGTGTTACCTTATTACCTAAACATATCCACCAAATGCTCTTTAATTAGCACAAAATACTGCTAATTTAACAGTGATGCTAAGCCAATTACAACCTAATGCCGTCGCTTTGTCTAATCGACTGCTTCTATGCCAAAACAGCCACCGACTGATCCAAGCTTGCTAATTCCTAGCGCTGTGCTATTCTGATCATGCTACAGGATGCTATTCTGATCATACAGCAATAGTGCAATTCCTGTTTCTACACAATTAAATCATCCGATTTTCCCGAATTTGATATGTCGAACAAGGCGCGTGATTTTCCCGATTATTCCGCGTTTCACTCGCGTCTTCCGCGCTTCACAAACACTAGCACGTCTCACCACTATGATACACACTACTCAAGTCAGCGTCCGCTAGTGTCGGGGATCGGCCGTCGGTTCATCGACGGAAATTCGAGTATAGCCGCCTTCGTTCCAGCGGGAGCGACTGATTGATATTCGCCGTTGGTCTATCAGCGGACATTCGCGAATAACCGCTGTCGTTCCAGTGCAAGCATCTGACAGATATCCACCGTCAGACCACCAGCGGACATTGGAGAATACCCACCGTCGTTACAATGGAAGCGACTGGCGGATATCCGCCGTCAGCTCACCGAGGGATATTGGTGGATAGGCGCCAACGTTACAATGGAAGCGATCGTCAGATATCCGCCGTCGGTCAACTGGTGGATATATTACTACATTATGAATCCTCCTTCACCCTTACCTCATAGCTTTATTAACTTCAGCTCTGCTTTGCGTACCTGATAAAATAGATTCAATATTGTTCTCCACTAAACCGAGGTGGGTTATTCCCCACGGTTGTCTCCCTGTCTCGACCCCTACTCGGCGTCGAGTCAGGGAGGCATAAGGGCCTGGTTTACGCAATAATCTTTAAGGGTGGATGATGGGGTATTTTTCTTATGGCCCATTTCCAGGTTACCAAACCTGGGTCCTTTCTTGCGCGATTGGGGGATTTATTATTTATGTTTTCTATTAGATTATAATTTATTTTCAGTTATTATTAAAGGACATGACTTTCTGTTTTTGTTTATTTAGTTATATGTGCTATTTTACCTTCCATCTTAGCAATGCTTCGTCCTATTTTCCACTTTACTATAACTAGAAAATGTTCCGTTATATGTATGTTTATATTATAAATTGACACCGTTTACATTCTTTTCTGCCATTGAAATATATATAATTACACTTTTATATTTCACAGAGAAGCTATATATTAAATAATTAATGAAAAATTGCATATAGCGCATTATACGAATAAAATTGAATAGAGAGATAAAAGTAAGTGAATATAAGATTAATTATATTGAATTAAATGGAAAATATGACTATAACAAAACAACAAATATAAATATATGATCATATGAAATTATGCTGAAATTGCAGTATATACTTTATATGTATAGTAGAAAAATAGTAATTTCCACTCTAGGTTTTACAAGTCACTTCCTATACTCATCTAACATTATACATTCAGGACATTTACAAATTCAAACCTACTGTACAAGTCACCACCCACAACAAAACTGACCTAATGAGGTAAAGTTGCTGGTCGATTCAGGCCGCCGGAAGCTAGATTTCTCCTCCAAGATCCATTAGATTGGGGCGGTGTCAGGCGACTCCTCTTCCACTTCTCTCTTCCCACCACCCTACTACACTAACACAACACTAATACCACACACACATACTTGTTTCCCTAATTTCATCCATTATTGTTAATTATTCAGCTAATCCAGAGCCCCGGTCTTCGTCGCTGTACAGAAACCAAATATTTGCAGCACAGGCTCTGAGGGTAGGTCGTCTAGTTCAGTTTTTTTCTCCGCACTTCATTCATAGTTCACACGCATTCAGACGGATCACAGTCACAGCTCGCACTCACGTAAGACAAGACAAGACAGGATACTATTTACAATGTTAGTCTTTTCCACTTTTCGCTTGCAGTTGGATTTTATTTGGTCTTAGTTTTGGTGCACCGACGACATAGTGAGTTTCTCTTAGATTCAGTTTTCTTGGTTTAGATAAATTGGACCATGGGTCAACTATTTATCCCTCTAATGAATTTAATCTTGCAGATATAAGAGATTCTGGTGGAGAGTTCATCCAGAGCCGCTCTCTCCTCCTTGTTCCGGAGTATATCTGGTATCTGCTGACTCTCTAAACTTTCCGTGAGTTCCACTATTTGTTTAATTGCTTGATTCTCTTGATTCTGCTGATCATGTTGAAACTCAAGGACTACATGTTCAGGTGTTGAGTCATGGCCACGTTCACACGTCGAGGAATCTGTCATTGTCAGCCATAATTGGTGTAATTTGTTAAGGTATGGACCATGTCCACTTAAAAAGTGGACCATTCCTCTGTTAGGGTTCCAATTTATCCAAGTTAGGCTTTCCGTTATACTGTCAATATAGTTGTATAGTATTTGTGATTTTTACTGTTATTCCAATTTGCTACCATCTTTCTACTATTACTTCCTTTATGTGGTCTTTTGACTTGGAATCTGGCACAATATTTCAGTTGTTCTGATGACTTGTCCTTTCCCATTCCAATAATGTATTGCTATTTTAATGGCTTCGATACGTAATGGTTTAATTCCCAGTATTACGTTTAGTGCAATCCCCGGCGTATTCTTGTAGGCTCCCGAAATTATTAATAGTACGGCACTTTGCGCTCTATTTAATTTGCCTATTGATTTTTTATTTTTATTCAATCTATGCGCCCATACACTTGCGAAGTATGTGCCAATCGAATTTATTATTGCGTGGTAATACAGTTTGATTAATTTTTGTAGTAGACCAAATTTTGTATTGCTCAAGTCGTAAATTTTATTATTTCATTTGTCGTGTTTTCTATATGCTCCGTAAATTAAGTTTTTCATCTATTATTATCCTAAGCTCTTAAATGATTTAAGTTTGTTTAATTTGTTATTATTATATTTTATTTTTTGATTTCTTTCCAGTTTCGTGTTGAAAATCATGTATTTCGTTTATCAACAGGAATTTTTAATTATTTTTGATCACACAACTTTTTTATTACGTCTAGGATTTTGGATTTTATTTCAATTTTATCTCTTCAATTTCCTTCAGCGATTATTGCGATGTCATCTGCGTATGCTTTTACAGATTTTGTCTCCTTTAATTCGTTTAGCTTTTGTAGGCAGGGATTGATGCAGACGTTCCAAAAGACAGGCCCACAAATCGATCCCTGCGTTCATCCGTTATTAGATATTCTCGTCAAACGTTCTCCTGGAGCGCAGAGATTAATCTCTTTATTATTGCAATAGTTCCTGAGTATCTTCATTAAACAGGCGGGTATACCCCTTGTGTTAAGATTATTAAATAGCGCCGGCCAACACAGGCTATCGAAGGTCCGTTTAAAATCAATATATATGGCTATCATGCACTTAACGTCAGCCCCCTCACGCTCTTGCAGAACTTATTGGCCGCTTCCTGCCTAGATTTCCCTTTTCTTAATCCAAACTGGAGAGTATTTTGATCCAGATTTTTTCTGCAACTTTGAAGTTTAGCTAATACGACTTTATCGAATATTTTTTCCCCACTACGTTGAGGAGAGAAATCGGTTTGTACGATATAAAATTCGTTTTAACTTTATCTGGTTCTTCTCGAAAAATAATTAGGTTTGTTTCCTTTCATCTGGTTGGGAATGTTGCACATTCAGAGAAGAGTCTTGTCAGATAATGAGTCCAAATGTGCTTTTCATTATTGAAAATTTTAGATTTAACATTATCTGGGCCTGGCGCCTTTTTGCTCTTTAATGTGTTTATTGCTCGTTAAATTTCTTAATTTTCAAAATGTATCAGTTCCTCGTCACTTTGTCATTGAAATATTTGGTTCATTTCCATTCTTAATTTCTTATTTTCTTCAGTTCCTTCCATTTCTACATCCAGTGGTATTAATTCTTCTTACGATTCTCTCCAAATCTGAGTGAAAACCCCACTATGTCTTTCCAAAGTTGCCAGGGTTGTCGGGGGTTTATATTTTTCCATTATTTGTCTGTAGGGAGCTCCCCATGAATCCAATGCCAGGTTGCTCTTCACAAACTTATCCCAGTTTTCATTTTCCTCTTCAGTATAGTTTCTATATATTCCAAGTTGAGAAGCCGATATGGCTGACGTCTATTATGTCTAACTTTTGATAAATTTTCGATAGCTGTTTCATTCAGCTATGACGAGTCTTCTCAGCCGGTCCAACTCCGCACATCAGAATTTAGCAGTCAAGTTTTTTCTCAATCTTCTGTATGGTTGCAAGGCCACCTTTAGCGCTTGTGTTGTTGTTCTTTCTAGTTTTCCCGTCAATTCGTCCAAATATATACCTGTGATTACCTCAGGGCGAGATACTTTTTCCTCAAAACTTTTTGAAGTTATTCGTTCTGGGTTATAGTTCTGATTTTCTTCTTCCGGTACTATCTTCTGTGCTGCTCTCCCTTCCAATGTGATGTTGTTTTTAATTGTGTTGTGATCACTGCATGTACTCCCATCCAGAACCTTCCAATTTTCAATATTCTGAGGAAAATTACGTGATCTTAAGGTAGCATCTATGTTAGTCTCCGCTCCAACACTATTTCTAAAGGTTGGAGTTCCCCTTCCTTACTATGTTGATCAAATTGTGTGTCATAACAAAATATTCCATTAATTACCCCTTCTTCTGTTTCTATTTGTTGTTATGTATCTGTACCAGAGCAGGGACAATGCATTTGCGTCCAATGTCATGAAAAATTGTTTTGGATATTGATTAATAATTTCCTCTAATTTATTTAAATATGGTTCTCTCTCGTGATGGAATTAGAAGTTCATGCAGATCACTAATATTTTTTTCTCTTAAGTAAATAGCTCCACACATGCTGTCCACTCGTCCATGACATGAGCGAACTCGAACACGTGGGTGCCCTTATTCATTATTATTATTGTAGCCTTTGGGTTCTCCCCTAAAGCCGCAATTTGAGCCGTGGTAAGGACACATTTAATTTTACTTTTGATGGTGTAAGGTTCTTGGACACATATATCAATTTCTTCGTCCTCAAAAAAAATCCTTAATTCGCCACCGACCGCTTTAGAACTTTGTGCATATATTTCAAAGGGCAATCATTGACTGATATCGGGCGTCGGTCCACCGATGGAAACTGGCGGATAGTCGCTGTTGTTATAGCGGCCGCGACTGTCGAATAGCCGACGTAGATCCACCGGCGGATAGCTGCCGTTTTTACGTGGCGCGCGATCGTCGGACATCCGCCGTCGCTGATTCGAATCCTGGCCATCACCATTTTCTTTCTTTTTTTTTTGCATTTTCTTTTTGATAACTATATTTTTCTGCTTAATTATAAGGAATTGCTCCCCTTTCGATCCTTTGTGTATTTATTTCTTTTCAACAAAATTCTACAACATATCAGAAAAGTAAGGTTATATATATGGAATTTCAAAGTTTACTGACATATTCAGTAAGGTTAAAAATTCAGGTTACATTTTGTTTCATTACGCACGATTCCCATGTCCGAATCTAACCATATAAAAGTACAAACATTTCAACTCGACCTGAAGACGAGAGAATTGGACACTCAGGCGAATATGTATAGGATGGAACTGAGATCATATATATATCACAGTCTCACCCCCTAAATTTATTCCTTTTGGTTACTTAATCATGCGTGCAAAATTTCATGGAAGTATTTTAATATTTAAAGGTCGTTCAACGCTCTCAAACTTATAGCTACGTTTACGTTACTTAAGCATTATATGCGAAATTCAGCGTGTCCCTGGATCATCCCAACTTTTTCTCTTTGCGGTACAATTTTCACACTTACAGTATATAACCTCCGGATGTATTCACGACGTATTGTAAAGTTTGGTGATGATATGTTTAGAGGTCTCATATATAGGGTGCGTGACGAGTATATTACATTGGGCACTTGTGATGTCATTTGACTTTCTCATTTTACCTCAAACCTAGCATTTATTAGAATTATTTGACATTTGAAAACAAGATACAATGTGAAATACACTTTAGGAATCGTGAATACACTCTGGGAAAGTAATTCTATTAAGACCCTGGTCACAATATTTCTGTTCTTTCCAAGGAGAACTCGCTGAGGGACGAGATTATTTTCTAGGAATAAATTTTGGAGGGAATCGACGGAAAATGCGTACGAAACAGATCTAAACCTGTTACCTAGCAAATATTACCAACAGTCCAACATATAAAAGCAAGTACAGTATCGTCTATAACAGGACGTAAACTTCCTTCCAAGCGGCAAGTACTTGCAAGATTTCTTCAGTTGCATTCCGAAGAAAAATTAACAATTCAGGAAAGCGCACGCTTAACGACCACTGAAATTCTCCCGTTTTGGGAAAAGGCTCGAATACCCACAAATCAGGATTATCACGTTCTTGAAAAACTGAAAGGTTTACTTAACGAGTGGCAAAAGCTGAAGAAAAATTGTACAGGAAGAACTGAAACGCAAAAAACCAAGGAAAATGTGTTTGTGGACGCTCTTGATGATCTTTTCGATGTGGCTCATGCTCTTCAGCTTATTAAAATACCAGAAGATGGCGAATTTTTACTGGCGCAGAGGGAGAAAGGCAGACGAGGAACGATGGCAGGGGTGGTTCTTCCTGAAGGCTGTCGGTTACAAAGAAGCCAAAGTTGTGTCGACCAGCCAACATCATTACACCAGAGCTGTCTTCAGCACTGGATCGTGCAAAAATAAAAAATCGTGCAGAAATGCCACTCATGTTCTAACTGCTGCAGCGGAAGCTTTGGGCCACAGCTCACGAGAAACCTATATATTGATTATTATATTGAACTTTAAGAAAATGAATCTAATAACGTTATTCAACGTGTTTTTCAACGGCTCTATGAACGTTGGCGACGTGCATCGCTGCCAACGGTGATTAATTTTTGAAGGTAAGTGTGGATATGCCTGTCTGTGACAGTGTTTGTGTGTGTGTGGACGTTTACTCCGAGCACAGCAACCATGACGAGATCTGAGTTCTACTGGTTGCCTGTATTCTAGATGCCACTCCACGGATACTGTGCTGGTATATATATAT
>JAGDQP010014287.1:4236-45599 GCA_022664845.1 Lepisma saccharinum | reverse complement strand
TATATATATATATACTTTGATATCGTACCGATCTCAATAGGTAATTTTTCTTCGAAATCTACCTAAAAATAAATAATTTGTAAAACGTAAAAAGTGTTCCATGTTACAACAGTTTCCCCTATCACCTAACAACCTATCGCTTACCACAGGTGGTACGCGTACCACAGTTTGAAATCCCCCTGCTTTATGGGAAACAGACATATCTTTATATAAAAATACGAAAGCATATTTACTGAGCACAAAACAGTTTCCGTTTTTCACAGTCTTCCCGTATCTCTATTGGGGAGTTTCCAGTCAATAAAGATTAGTAGACCACACGGAAGTATTATATGTTAAAAGGTTAACGTGACTTGTTCTTTCTTTAAACGCAGGTTTAAGCGAAAGACATGTTCAGTTCCGTTTACGTTTCACTCTATTTTCATGTTTCCTATGATTTTATGTAAGAATGCAAATATATTCCTCGTAAAACTGGTTTGGCATTTTGAACTAAAGAAAACCGTCTGCTTCAGAACCAAATATCGTTGCTATGAAATAAAACAACCCACTTGAGGCAACGTAATGAGGTATTTCTGTAGAGGCACAATAAATGCGGTCTTAAACAGAAGCATCAGAACACCTCATATCATATAGACTTTCATGTAATTACCGTATAGAGAGCATGTAAATAATACTGTAATCATGTGCACAGCTTTGAACATATACATTCATTTTTACGTTTTACATAGTCTTTGCATAGTCTTTACATAGTCTCGGGATGCTCCGGTTTCCTCCCACTTTCTTCATTCCACCAATTCATCTCATCATCCATACGACCTGAGCCATAGTTGCCTAAAGGCCTTAACATAAATTCAATTATAAAATACGGCACTTACTTAGCAGGAAATCGCGTAGCTCCTGGTTTGTAAAGGAGTGTTGTGGATGTATCAGTAAGTCCAATATTCTTACAGTCGATTTCATAGGCTTCTTTCTTGTCACTCCAATCCTGTTCCAGCCTGTCCTTAGCTGCTTGATTAATTAACAGCTGTTCATCTGCTTGCTGCACAGTTCTGCAAAAGAGATCTCGTATTTCTCGAAGAAGAGCGTTTTCCTTTAAGAAAAGAATGCAAAAGAGGAAATACAAAGGCACTTAATATTTACATTCTTTTCGGTGTGTATATCGTATTTTATTTTAATTAGGTTATTCTCTTTAAAAAATAATGCATTTCATTTCAAAGTTTAACTCATTGAACTTTTAAAAAAATAAAAGTTTCACTTTATTTAGCATGCGTACTTTAGTTAACAAATCGAGGGTCTCAGTGAAAGAGAAAGGTCACCTACACGATTATAAAAGTATGCATTGTGCATTCCAGAGTTTATCCGACAACAAACAGTGATACATCTGATTTAGATTTTTTTTTAATTTATTTTAAGGCCTTTAGGCAGCTATGGCTCAGGCCGTATGGATGATGATGGGATGAATTGGTGGAATGAAGAAAGTGGGAGGAAACGGGAGCACCCCGAGAAAACCCACGCACACGGTGTTTGTCACATCTGATTTAGAGACCGAGCTGTTAACTAACATTCGGGAGGTGCTGGGTTCAATCCCAGCGGCCGACCAACCTGACTGAGGCTTTTCCACGTTTTTTTCTGTCACACCAGGGAAATGCCGGGAAAGCACCTTCAAGTTAGGTTCTGGCCGATACCTTCCCCTCTCCTATCCTGGCCTGAGCCCTAGATGCCTGAAGGCCATAAATAATTTCAATTTCAATTAGATTTAGATAGATTTACTTGCATTCGTGGATTCTAGGGCCCATCCGAGAACAAACAATGATATAACAGATTGCAAACCTTTACTTGTGTTCCTGTATCCCAGGGTTCATCCGACAAAGAGTGATACATCAGAATGCAAACAGACTGACTTGCATTCCAGCGCCCATCCGACAACAAACAGTGATACATCCGATTTAAAGAGATTTACATGCATTCGTGAATTCCAGGGTTCATCCGACTACAGACAAATGTGAGGCAAATAGAAATATATAGTAATCACAGCTTTATTGTAGGTACTCTTCTCGATCACTGGCACCCTCAATAATTTAATTAGTTTAAAGGAATTGTTTAATATTAAATCACTTACTAGTCTTTAAATATTTCTTAATGAAAATACGTTAAAATTTCGAACGTTCAGTAGTGTATGGGTAGTTTAAACACAAAATTTCTTTCACTATGTATTATATATGGTGTAGTAAAAAGTAATCCATTATATTTGCATGACATTGAAGACTTGACTTACCATAGTTAGAATGATCCGATTTAGGTCACATATGCGCCGTTTTGTTCGATAACGTGTTGATATTTGGAAGGTAATATCATGATGCCTCTCTCATAGAAGCCCTTGTCCCTTTTGGCAAAAAATTGAGACAGTCGATGTTCACAAGCCTCTCTTGAAGCGAATTTTTCACCAGCAAACGTGTTCGCCATGGACAGGAACAGATGGTAATCACTCGGTGCCAGGTCCGGACTATAAAGTGGATGCATAAGAACCTCCCAACCAAGCTCCCGGAGCTTCTGGCGAGTCACTATGGCCTGGCGTTGTCCTGGTGGAACACAATGCCTCTCCTATTGGCCAAAGCAGGGCGCTTCTGGGCGATTGCTGCCTTCAGACGGTCCAATTGTTGACAGTATAGTTCCGAGTTAAGGGTTTGACCGTAGGGGAGCAGCTCATAGTAGATAATTCCCTGCCAATCCCACCAAACACACAGAAAAACCTTCCTGGCCGTCAATCCTGGCTTGGGCACCGTTTGCGCCGGCGCACCGCGCTTCGACCACGACCGTTTTCGCGTGACGTTGTCGTAAGTGATCCACTTTTCATCACCAGTCACCAACCGCTTCAGAAATAGGTCGCTTTTGTTGCGATTCAGCAGCGATTCGCAGATGGAAATTCGGTCCATGAGGTTTTTTTGCGTCAACTCGTGTGGCACCCATACATCAAGCTTCTTTGTGTATCCAGCCTTATGCAAACGGTTCCACACGGTCTTTTGTGCAATATTTAGCTCTTGGGCAATCGAAACAGTGCTTACATGACGGTCGGACGCGACAATGTCCATGATTTTATCGACATTTTCGACACTTGGCCTTCCAGTGCGTGGTACATCTTTGACGTCAAAATTACCGGCACGGAATCGACGAAACCAAAATTGCGCGTGATTGGCTGTTACAGTATCAGGACCATAAACACTATTCACATTTGCAGCCGCCTGGCTTGCGTTTTCGCCTTTATCGAAGAAAAACTGTAAAATATAGCGTATTTTCTCTTTGCTAGTGTCCATTTTGACGCGCGCTAACACAACACTGAGTCAACTCATCAAAACTATCTGAACAGTGTTTGTAGTACGCAATCTCATCGTTTGAACGCCATCTCGTTGAACCCGATCGGACTTATACAACGCGAGCTACAGATCACTGAAGCCATCTATTGGCAAAATAATGGATTACTTTTTACTACACCAGAGTATTTTAATGTTGGGAAACTTCCCCTAAACTCGAACTTAGTAAACAAAATTGACCATCTTTAAAACTGAGTATTTTTATGAAAATTACAACACATAAGCTACGCTACAAGAACTATACAAGTGCAAAGTTTGGACCGAAAGTGTCACTTATTTTGGCTACCATGGCTTAGACATTTTCTGCTAGACCCCCATGTTTAATATTAGCGTTTAATAACTGCTTTTGAAAACCGCTTGACGGTGAGATGATGAACAAATATTCCAAACAATGCTTTGATTTTATCTTAGAGAGCTTGTAAATAAGTTCGTAACAAAAGATCCACAGATTAACATTTAAAATTAACAATTATTCACTCAGAGCTTCACACATATAATAAAAATAAATAAAAGACTCATTGAAATATATCTAAAACCCAGTTATTAATCATGTTTATCCTTTTACTTAAATTGAGTACATTTGGGTACAAATTTGTAAACACTATATATATATATTAATATGAGCTCCTGCGTAGCCTAGTTGGTAGCGCGCTCGACTTCAGTGCGAGCGGTCCCGGGTTCGATTCCCGGTGGGGGCTCAAAAATTTCGATGTTGACCCAGCATCGTGAGGACAATTGGGGAGCTGCTGTGAATAAAAGACTGTGGCGATCACTTTGTCTTTCCTCTCCCAACCCGTTTGGTCAGCGTGGGAGCAGTAGACCAAATCCTCCCTTCGGGGAGAGGCCTCATCCACTAGTGGAGTGAATATGGCTGTGATTTATTATTATTATTATATATTAATATGCGAAACTCTTTATTTTCTTAAGAACAATCATTTCCTCAATATTTCACGTTTGTTCTTGTTGTGTTTTTTAGAAAATAATTAATAGAATATAAGACTAAAAGATCTTCCATGTGGAGCTTTATTATTCCATAATCAAATCATTTAGAATTTAGAATGTTTCCCATCTCAATAGCAAGACATTACTATTACTTTCGCATTCAACTCTCCTGCTACGATGAATGACCTTCAATCCTTTGCCCTTGTGGTCAAACACTGCAAAAGAAATTAATGGTCTAAAAGTTGCCAAATTGCTACAACTTCATTTCTAACCATCAGCAATTATTCAGAATTAATGGCCGACAGATGTGACATCTCTAATCTCCGTTACGCACTACTGCAGCACACAAAGGGAACAACACGAACGCATTTCTCTATTTTCTCTGTTGACGCTACCCAGCTTCCTATTTGTGGTGGTGTGCTCAGAGGAAAAGGCGGAAATAAGAGAAATTTTGTAACGTTGGTTAGCTGCTTGAGATGGATTTATTACTCCCTTGGAGAGCGTCTCCATAGATTACAAATGTTCTTGTGTGTGTGTTCCAAACTAAAATTCCGTCGCTTCAATTGCTCATCTATGCTTAATGAGTTGAGATATTTCAGCACGTTACAAATGTTTGGAAAGTAAAACTAATTATCGAAGGGTGTAGTTCTGTGGTGGCTGCACTAAAAATATTTCTTCTGCAGGAACTTAGGAACTTTGTTTAACCCTAAACATACTTCTTTTGTACGTAGAAATAATAATTCAGTAAGAAGTCATCTGTTCTGTGGACCGATGAGATGAGAAAAATATTAATTAAATGTTTTGCATGGAGAATTTTGTTGGAAGCCTTCGAAATACAGATATGGAGAAGGACGGGGGAAATAAGCTCGATAATTTGGGTAATAACGGAGTACTGATGAAAATAGGCAAGAGATGAATAATACTGGCGGCAATAAAGAGGAAGAAAACCAGTTAGGACATTGGTTGTGCAAAATGTATATTAAACGTTACAATAGAAGGTAAGGTTCAAGGAAAAAGACGAACAAAAAGAACCTAACTCCTAGGTAGTATTAAGCAGGATAAATCGACCGGTCATGGCTTAGTGGTAAAGCGTTGGCTTAGCATTCGGGTGGTCGAGGGTTCGGTTACACCGGCCGACCAGACCATCCTGACTAAGGATTTCTCCCAGTCAGATTAGGCAAATGCCGGGATGTTACCTTCAACTTACGCCTGGCCGACGCCTTCCCGCAACGTTTTCCCTCTTTTATCCCAAATTGAGCCTTAGATACCTGAAGGCCATCAATAAAATTCAAATTAAGGAAGATAAATCGTACGTTGAGACAAAAGAAAGTGCAAGATCTGGACAAATGGAGAAGATAACTTAAATTTAAGGGCCTGCCGCCTTGGTAGAACTGAAATTATTATGGTGAGAAAAGAGAAAGGCATTTCAAGGATACTTTTGTGTTCCTTCATCAATACGTGGAATAAACAATGTTGAAACCCAATTGTTGATCCATATATGATAATATATCGGTTGGTTATAAAAATCGAAATTATCAAAATTTTGACCAAACACAGTGGATCAATGGTAACACGGCCCCCTCTCAATTAGAATGCTCGGTGCGGTCATTCTGACTGATGTATTCACTTCAAGTAAAGTTATTTGGAAAATGATTTTGAAAAAGCTTTATCTCGTCGGAATAGAACACCGACCTTCCAGCAAGCAATCCAACACTCCATTATTACGCAAAGTCGAGAACTCCCGGCAAGTATAGTTCGGCACCGTCCTTTATCTTTCACGTAGTTCAGCACTAACAGTCCCGCGCCATGGATCATTTTCCTAAGGCGACCTACTCTAGTCGTTACGTGTGCTGGAGCTATAAACCTCTATCCAACAGCGATACTGTACTGATCGGAGCCACTAAAAGTATAATGAATATATTAAGCCAAGAAGCCGAAGGAATACTTAATATCGACCACAAAATGTCTGACAAGTAAAGTACCCGAAGTGAGGACTCGAGTTGCTCATCAAGTGATACCTTAAATTAAAGCTAGTGACGAGTATAGTACACCTGTGAAATCCTAGCTGCAGAGCTCCAGAAATAAAAAGGTTATGGCGGGTCAAAGTTCAAAGAGAAAGCTAATTGTATTGAAACAAGTCACAACGAAAGGCAGAACAAAAGTCTGCAGAAAGGCAGAAAAAGAGGATATTTTTCGATTGAATTAATCTATACTGTGACTTGACAGATGAAAATTTCCTTCGTTTCTTTTCCGGGTTCTCATTGTGTGTCCAAAACATGTAAGCTGCTTCTTTATAATCATCGTCCAAGATGTGTTTTTTTTTTTTTTTTTTTTGGCGAAGGCTGATATTCTTCACCTGAAGAAGCTACAGGTGTCGGAGACTCTTGATGTGTTTGAGAACCTTGCGATGTACTTGGCATTTCCTCATCAAAGACGTCATCACCGTAGTCTCCATCATCACTTTCATCACTGTCACCAGCAAATCCAAGAGTTCTAACTTCTTCTATGATTTCCATCTTGTTCTCAACTATCTCAACTATTTGTTTGTACAATGAATCTTCATACCTATTCATTCTCCTATTAACAAATCCATATTTCTCATACAGAGCATGAACGATAGCACCTGCTTCCATTTTCTGGAACGAAAAGAAAAAAGACCTTTTATTAACATCAATAACAGGAGCAAACATGCACAAGGACATTCATACACGAATAAAAGAAAGCGGGATATCAGGCAGAGAGAGGGATATCATTCTACACATTACATTAATTGGGAGCAACGTTCGACGTATTACCATCGGGATAATCAGCAAAACATGGACATCACAAGCAGCTAAATTCGCTTTCTATTTGAACTTTGACCCGCCATAACCTTGTTGTTTCTGGAGCTCTGCAGCTAGGATTTCACAGGTGTACTATACTCGTCACTAGCTTCAATTCAATTTAAGGTATCACTTGATGAGCAACTCGAGTCCTCACTTCGGGTACTTTACTTGTGAGAAATGACATCCTCGGTGAAGGCTGTTTCAGGCAAAGGATGGGGAAAGTGGAGCCCTGGATAATAGTCTAGTTACCATTCCAGGGTTCGTTTAGTGATACTGAGGAAAATCCTAGAAGACTTCAGTCAAGATGACTGGCACCAAGACAAGAAGTTGCGCGTCTTCCTAGTATCAATCCCAAGCAGATTCTACCACCACACCCGAAAGTCATCGGCTTTAATGCAATTATTTTCCGGTGACATGGGGAAAACAATGACTCATTTTTAGGTCCCTTGATAGCGAAACAATAGCAAAAAGGACCTTCTATTCCTGCTCATTGAGTCCGTCCGTGTCCAGAAATTAAATTTCAGGAACTACAAGCTATAGATAGATGTTTGAGGTGTCGTTGGAAAGGACTTGGCTAGACTAGCTCAGAGTCTCTGGAACCGTCTTGATTGGTGCAGTGCTTCAGTGTTGCTAGCCTATTTTCTAAAAAAAATCAACTGTTCAAATTGCTTCCATTCAATTATACTTAGCTGCGCCAAACTTGGCATAAACATTATTGGACACAATACTAAACGCTGAGAGGGCCTACATTGGCAAACTATCTACTTACCAGTGTTGCCAGTCTATTTTCTCTAAAATTATCCTTGTTTTCAAATTGCTACCATTATTTTAGTCATAGCAACACCAAACTTGGCATAAACATTGTTTGACACAGTAGGAATATACTGCGGATGTTCCCGCTCCTCATAAACCTTGTTGTCAGTGTTGCTAGCGTATGCAGAAAATATATCCCATGAACCATAAGATGCAGAGACATGCATGTGATATGTCGTTCGAAAGATCTTAAAACTTTAGTAAACTTTATTTTTATATGGGCCAGTCTAGTAACTTTGGACTTCGGCTCGTCACGATTCGCCTTTAGCTGTTAAAATTCACACCCATGCCCCTGCCGGGACTCGAACCCGGGACCTTCGAGCCGACAGCCTACCACCACAGACCGCTCATCCACCCGACCAGCTCGAAAGATCTTAGCAAGACTAGCTCAGAGCCGTGGAAACAGTCTTGATTTTTGCAGTCGTTCAATGTTGCCAGCCATTTTTTCTTTAGGAATAATCAATTATTCAAATTGCCTTCAATCAGCTAGACCTAGCTGCGCCAAACTTGGCATAAACATTATTCGACAAACGTACTGTGGATTTTTGCGAACAAAAGCTATGCAAATGTCAGTATTGTCAGCTTATTTTATAAAAAAAATTATTTTTGCGTGGCTAAAATACTATCAAGGGACCGGAGCCTTTGCGATTGTTAGTAAAACCATAGCTTTAATTTGTTTATTTTTATTTCAGCATAAAAAAATACTATTGGAAATAGCTGCGACATCTCTGTCTGATTGACAATAAAGGCTTTTTAAATGTTTTTATATTTAAATTAGATCGAATAGTTTAAAACCCAAACGAATGCCTCGATCTAGATAAACTGTCTAAAACCACGCAACGTATTGGGTAATATATTCTTAAACCTCTTCTTCAGCGGCAGACAAATGTTAATTAAGGTGCGGCACGTGTTCTAATTCTTCTCGATTCATATGCTAAGAAGAAACTTTCGTGCAAACAACAAATCCCTTTAAACTAACTTTACCTTGATGTACGTTCAGAGAAACCCAAACACAAACTTCCAACCAAATACCAACGTAAACTTGCAGTTAAATCTAATAAATAGCGGAATGATGAATGTGACAAAAACTGTTTCGAAATTCAATTACGTAACCTGATATTCGTGCTTTGTCTGCTCCTTGAGCGTCAAGTTTCAGTGAAGTTTGCTAACTTCAATTTTAAACAAACATGAAGCTCCATTGAGATAGCTTCATAAGTATTGTGGGGATTAATGAATGGACAATGAGGATTTTCCTCTCTGAGGTAAATTTCATCCCTCATTAAAGTATTTCATGAACGTTGTAGAAAATAGGAGAGGGACAATCAGGTTCTTAGTGTTGACAATTGAATCAACCATCACTCATGAATTATTCCTCGTTATAATTGGTTCCAATTTTTTAAGAGATTATTCTCAGTAGATTTGTTATTCATGACAGAAGTCTGTTAATTTAACCTTCGTAAAGGTCAACTCCAATCCTAATCTTTGTAATTACCAGCTCTTGGGACTGGACTATCCTAGGGTCGCCACTTAGTAGAAAGAGGCAGATCCGAGATTCAATATCCGTAAAATTATAGAAAAAAATATGCCTGCAGACCTTAAAATACTGAAACAAAAATCCAATGCTGTAATTTACAGATCCAACCTAACCATAAGGTTTCTACTAATATGGATTCTCGTTAAATTGTCTACTTTTTTTTTACAAAACTAACCTTGCACTTCTCCCCGTCCTGCACTCGTTCCCGTGACAATGTTTGTTCCATATACTGTTCTTTGAATCTTCGTAAAATTTCAGCTGTCTTCACCCTTTCCCACATCAGAAATTCAATAATACTACAGGAAAAGACACACTTTTTTTCCGCCATGTTTATTTATGCGGTTGCGTATGCGATATCTAAATCATGGCATCAGTGGGATACTCACTAAGCAAAATGGTAGATCAACCGGCAGTTTCATTGTGATTGCTCCCTACTTTTGTACGCCACAAAGTCTCGGTCAATCTTGAACGACCCTTGTATATTCGCTCCTTTTTAGCGGATGCGAAGAGAAAATTTGGTCCTGTTTTAATTTTACTTAGTCTGTCTGTCCGTTCCTTTTGTACCACAGGCTAACGCCTCAACGAAATAAAGTCGAGAGAGAAAGTGATTTGGGCTCAAAAACATTGATTTCTCTGGCCGTTTTTCATCTGTTGAGGCTACACCATTGATAGGTCCTCATCCTTGTATTTTTGCCCTGGGCATACGAATTACCCAACCCATTCTCTAAAATACCATTGTTGATTGTGATTTGTCCATTATTTTTAACTATATTGTTTAAAAAATTGAACCTGATTACCAAGGGCTTTCAAAGCGAATCTGAATTTGAATTTTTGAAAGGTCTTTTAGATAATCTTGGCTTAAGCCGAATGGATGATACTGGGAGAATTCAGAACAGAAAATTTACCTAGCAAACATTTTCTTCGATAGGAATTCTTGCACATAAATTATCTATTAATGTTTGTTAAAATATGCTATTTCTGTAATCTTCAACATCCAACACAAGATTTTATAAAAGTGCTGTTACTCGCCGTTTTAAATGTACATGAATTTGAAAAATCTCTATGTCTGATAATGTTACGCCATCTCGTTTTTTTGTGACTTCAAATTATCTAATGGTCATTGATCATACTACATTAATTTATATTGTAATGAACAACGAGCTCTAACTAGTCAGGCATTGCTTGATCCTGACTATTCAAGGATGTTGGATATGTTACTGTTCGGCGTTACTGAGAAATCACTGTTAAAAAAAAATTGTACTGTGTTCTGAGTTCAGATTTCATTACGTTAATTTGAAAATTATGAGGATTTCAATTTTATTTTATGTTCGAAATTATTTTATATCGTTCAGCAAACTATTAGCAAGTTCTCCCCTAGAAAGTAGGAAGGAAATAAGGTTTCTGGGAAGTATCTATAGATGCCTGAGAATTTCAACCTTTTCATGAACGGCTAATTTGGTACACTGCAAAAACTGACTGTTTAAATTGAACATTTTTCGGTGTTCCGAGGAGACCACCACTTTTTTCTTAACACCGTTTGTTGTGTGACTTCGGTGATTCAACACTATGATAGCACTAATATTGTGTTGAATCAGCATTAAAAGCATATCTATTGTGTTGATTCACCGTCAACAACATTTTGTTGTATTGATTTTACACAAACAAGTAATGGTCGCCCCGGGACACCGAAAAGTGTTAACACAGCCTTATCTTGCTGTGTACTTTCTTGCTTTGCTATTACAAATGATAGTGGTACTAGAAGGAGAGAACCCTAACTAACCAGAAAATGATATTTAATAAAATTGAACGCCCGAAAATATATATATACAGGGTGGTCCACCTAAAACTAGCACCTCAAATATCTCAGCTTCTTTTTCACATAGAGCTTTGAAATAAAAAAGTTAATTACTAAATTGCAAATGGTAAATTAAATGGTATTATTTTCAGTATCAGTGACGGACCAGGAATACCCATACGAGGGGTCAACTACAAAATTGTAAATGGAAAGTGGGGCAACTATTCACGTATGGGTATTCCCGGTCCGCCACTGATACTGAAAATATTACCATTTGATCTGCTATATGCAAATTACTAATCCACTTTTTTATTTCAAAGCTCTATGTGAAATAGAGCTGAGAGATTTGAAATGTTAATTTGAGGCGCCGTACTATCATTCCAATAACAATTGGCTGTCGTAGTTGCTATACCGTAGGTAATATTACAACATGTTTCCTCTAAAAGTTGTTCCAATTTCACTTCTTGTTCCAAAGAAGTGAATAGTTACCCCACTTTCCATTTAACATTTTGTAGTTGACCTCTCGTATGGGTATTCCCGGTCCGCCACTGATATTGAAAATAATACCATTTGATTTGCCATATGCAACTTAGTAATTCACTTTTTTATTTTAAAGCTCTATGTGAAAGAGGAGCCGAGATATTTGAGGTGCTAGTTTTAGGTGGTCCACCCTGTATGTATGTATGTATATATATATATATATATATATAAATCACAGCCATATTCAATCCACTAGTGGATGAGGCCTCTCCCCGAAGGGAGGAGTTGGTCTACTGCTCCCACGCTGACCAGACGGGTTGGGAGAGGTATATACATATACAGTATATATATATATATAGAGAGAGAGAGAGAGAGAGAGAGAGAAAGTATTGCCCCACTTCGGAATATTGGGAATGGTCCTGGCGACATCCTTGGTGGGGGGAATATTGGAAATTCCCTGTTGGATACGCCCTAAGTTGATACTACAACTTCTGGACTTACGCCAGAATTTTCAGTTTTAGGCATTTTAATGCCACAATTAGGAGGGTGCAAGTAAAGTTTTGTAGGGTTTCTTTCGACTTGTAACCATATAAATTTTAAGATTGGAAACGGGTGCTCGAGAATTTAGGGATCAAGCCGCAGTAGCTCAATCGTAGAGCGTTGGCGTAGCATTCGGGAGGTCATAGGTTCGACCCCAGAGGCCGACCATCCTGAGGTTTTTTTCTCAGGTTTTTAGTCACACCATTCAACTGCCGGGATGGCATCTTCAATATAGGTCCTGACCAACATCTTCCCGAATTCTTTCCACTCCCCTATCCCGGCCTGAGCCTTAGATGCCTAAAGACCATAAATAAAATTCTAGTTCGAGAATTTAGGAGATGAAACACTTCCCTCCCATTGGAATACTAGCAGAATCCCTGTATAAACTTATTTATATTTATATATAATAATGATCTCATTTGAATGTATTATGGCCTTTCGGTAACTTTAGTTCAGGCCACGAAATGGTAATGGATGAAGAAGATATCGTCCAAGGTCTTTCTAAAGGTACTATGCTGGCATTCACCTGGTAAAACTGAGAGAAACCCTTGAAAGTCTCAGTCAGGTTAGTCGTAACGATCTTATCTTGTAGATTGTTGCCACAGGAAGGCAGGAAACCAATTGAATTGAAATTTTAAAAAGGTAGGAAGAAACGCGTACCGTAAAATATTTTTTCTTGATTCAGCTTTTAAGGTATCAAGAGCAAAATGTACTTAAGAACTTGGTAATTCGTTTGTTTTTTTCTCCGGGATACAAAATAAAATCAGGACATGAAGAAAAATTATACCCTGACGGGAGGAACGGAGATACGTAGTAACGGAAGGGTCACGTCGTCTCGAACCAAACAGTTTTACAAGTTCCTTCCAATATTCACGTTCCGAAACTTGTGCTCTCTATCTCCCATGCCATGTACAATTTCCATCCGACTATCGGCTGAAGTGCCTCCTCAATATCAGAGATGCCAACTGTAGAGATATGTCTCTACACATATCTTCGGGCCGGACGTACGATCAGTTTTCCACTTTCAGTCAGAATGTAAACATTTCAGGGATTTTCGAAGAGCTCGCATATACAAAATTAATTCAATTCGAATCTTGCTTGGAATGATCATATGTGTTCTGATTACATCGGCTAGTCCTTCGCAACAACTTTAGTCCTCTCCGCTTGTCTGTTATGCTCATGTACTTGTTTGTCTTCTTCGTCGCCATTCCTATAATCGGTGTTTCGAAAGTTTGGGTTTTTGGTTGGAGTGAAGGGGTAATACAATTTGAATATCGGATAGAGTGGAACAAAGGTAGCGATGTTGCCATTTTACTCCCTTTCTGCCTTCTGTGTGTTAATGAGTGCGGTTGAAAAACCAATGTGCTCTATTCCACGCCACTTTGAGCTGGAATACTGCAAATGACAAAAGTCTTATAGGCAGTTACCTAAAAAAAACTGAAATTTGGCAACCATGTGTATGGTGTAATGGCTACGTCACAACATATTCAGAGCAATTCCAATCTCTTCTGTGAGTTGGAGGCGTGGCTACGGGATGAAAGAGGTACATTCTTTTGAAAATATGAGTATAGTGTTTTGCCTAAAGCTGCAAGTCTTTCGAAACAAGCTTAGCTCTCCCCGTTGATCCCAATTCTGTCCTATTATTTTACCTTAGCGTGGGATTTATCTTCCTTAATACTGTCGAGAAGTTGTAGCCATCATCATCATCACTAAGGTGGACAGGTCATGTAGCTCGAGTGGGGGAAAAATGAAAATTATATTCTATCCTGGTTGGAAAACCGGATGGAAGGAAACCATTGGGAAGATCGAGACGTCGTTGGGAGGACAATATTAGATATTCGAGAAGTAGGTATTCGTGATGAAAACTGGCTTGATGTTGCCCAGGATAGAATCCAATGACAAACGTTTGTTACTACGGCGATAAACTTGCGAGTTCCGTAAGCCATAAAGTTAGTTAGTTACTACTTATTATTTTATAATTTTGACCTCCGTGTTGGGTAACCTTTTGGGCCTGTTCGGAAAACCCGAACGAGTTTAACGTGTTAATCTCGTTCTCAAACCAAGCGTTTGGAAACCATTTTCGTGGACTTCGTTGATTTATTTTATTTATTTATTTATTTGTTTGTTCACTACAAACCAAAAGTTCCAAAGAAATGGATATAATAGACATACAGTATAATCAAAAAGTATACACTATCAATAAACATATACATAAACATATAAGCAATCTATATACACATGCATGAGCATATAAACAATCAATATACATATAAATATACAAACTGCATGCATTTCACAGAATGAACTTTCACTGTTTTAGTCAGCTAAGTCAGATATTAAGTGCCGTTTATATTCACTTAGAGACATACTGAAATTGTCAACATCAACCTTCACGATGACATCATTATACAACCTCTGCGCACGAATCAAAGGTGAACATGTATGGAGATCTACCTTTGAGCCCTTAGGATAAAATAGGGGTGTCAGTCTGCCTCTTCGCTTTGGGACATAAAACCATAAATTAGCAACCAAATAATTACAGTCAATGTATCCATTTAAAATTTTGTGTAATATTATACCGTCAGTTATGTCTCGTCTACTCTTGAGTTTTGTCACATTTAATATTTTGTATAGATTGTGGTAGGAGTCGTTGTGTACTTCATTTCTTATATTTTGAAACAGATCCATTTAAGAAATTTCTTTTCAATGTATTTACAATTTCTGTTTGATATGTCTTTTAATGTGGGGACCAGATAGAACTGCCGTACTCTAAAACAGATCTCATTAAAGCATAAACAAAGAGTTACGCCTTATGAAACCTAGTGTTTTATAAGCTCTTCTAACCGTTCGAAAACTCATTCTCGCTGTCAGTTAATCTCGTTTCGCGCACGAAACGAACTAGCTCTGACTTTGTGAACTTCGTTAAAATTAACCTTCCGCATGAATACATTTACTGCGTTTCGCATCGTGATTACATTTTTTGCTTTATCTAGACATACTGAATCTTAGTCATGACTGTTTATTTCTGCAGTACGGAATAATTTTGGCATAACTAACTTGCATAACAGATAAATGCGACAGTTTATCTGAAACAGTTGATTTACCTTTTCATATTTAACACTACTTTTGACGTATGCAAGTTGATGTCTATCGTTACCGTGGCAACAATTTAGAACGTTCGGAAATGACAAAGAAAACTTTTTTTTTTCACGAAAATGTAAAACTACACACGCTTATATATTTCCTCCAATTGTTTTACTTCGTATGTTTCGCTCTCAGGACATCAGCCTTAAATGTATGACTATAATTTTAAATGCCTTGTGTATCTATTCATCTATTAATTTAGTCATATATTATATCTATTATCTACCTCCCCACCCGCCCATTCACTTACAAAACTACATATATCTATTCCTTGTTTTTTCTCACCTCTCTCTGTACGTGTGATTGACTCCGAAGAAAGCTGCTTAATTATTAAATTTTCCATTTTCAGATTTTCATAGTTTCAGTATGCTCCAACTTTCAAATCCAATGTGCCGAAAACAGAATATTATTGTTTGTACTAAATCTACAAAGCTTTGAACAGCATTATTTTCTTACAAATAAAAACAACTCAGGAAATGAAACATATTACTATTCTTATTATATATTGGCTATACTTTCGTTTTTTCATGTTATCAACGGTTTATCCTCCTCCCTTCCCATCATACAATGAAGAAACAAATAAGTTTTTCATGAATAAAGAACGAACACTATGCAGTATATTTTATAATTAGTAGTAATAGGTCCAGAAAATACTATAGGAACAGAGAACTTTATTATGCAAGATAAACTTTGTATTCAGTTTCTCCTCTTTCGTTTTACGGCAGTTTTGCTTCTTCTTTCATTTTGCAGACTGCTTCTGATCCTTCTTTTGTTTTTCATTTTTTTCCTGATCCTTCTTTCGTTTTCCAATCTTGTCCCGATTCTCCTTTTCTTTTTAGACTTATTCTGATCTTTCTTTTTTTTTCAAACTTTGTCCTGATCCTTCTTTTGTATTTCAGATTTGTCCTGATTCACCTCTTGCTTTTCAATCTTGCTTTGTTCCTTCTCTTGTTTTTCGGATTTGTCTAATCCTTCTTTTGTTTTTCCGACTTGTCCTGATCCTTCTTCTGTTTATCTGATTTATCCTGATTCCTCTTTTGTTTTTCACTGCTTACTTTGATTCTTCTTTCGTTTTTCGGACTCGTCCTGATCCTCTTCTTGTTTTTCAGATTTGTTCTGATCCTTCATTTGTTTTTCACAACTTCTTTTATTTTTTCAGATTTATCCCAGTTCTTCTTTTGTTTTTTTCAGACCTGCCCTGATTCTTTTTCGTCTTTGCAGACGGCACTTCTCACTTCGAAATGACAAAAAAGTCGCGTTGCCATAGTCACTAGTCACCCTAATAATGAAACATACATAATCATACTTCTGCTTTCAAAACACCTGCTCAGATAACGAATAATATTCTTGTAACGTCACAACATAAACCTAAACAACGAGATAGTACCGGTATTGTCAAAGTTTAAAGTTTTTTTTTTTTCAGAAAGTGGATTTTAGCCATTATTAAGCACCTTTCGTCGAAGCCGGTCGCAATTTCCAGTAAATACAGCACTTCTAAATCGTTCATATTCAATGGGTACTTCCTCCAAATGTCATCTAGATTTCTAGATTTGATCTGGAATTGATGTAATTTTTGACCTTTAGGTATTTCAGGCTCAAACCGAGATGAGGTTGGGCAGATGGTTGGAAGATATTCGGCCAGGGTTTAGTTGTGGGCAAAAGTTTGGACGCATGACTAACTTTTCTTATTGTAAAAATAAATATATTGAAATATCGTATATATTTGTTGACTTGCAAAGATATGCACAATAATATGGCGCACTTTTGTGGAAAATATTAAAGAAAGGTGATAATGGAGAAAAAGTATCACTTATTGTTTGAAAAAAATTTAAGTCCAAAAATCTCACTAAGTTGTATAGTTCCTCCATTTTATCCCACAGAGGGATACTTTTATAACCCAATGGGAATTATTAATCCTAATTTTAATTTTAGTTCATACATGCTACACACAGGAGCATCTCTGCAAATTTGACAATTATTATATACGTCAAAACTCTATCCATAGCTGTACCATCCGGTATTTTCCTGGTACGACTGAGGATATACCCTGGGAAAAAACTTAGTCACGATGGGCGGCTGCTGAGACTGTTCCCAGGACCTTCCAATTGCTAAGGCATCGCTCTACCAACTGAGCTACGACTCCTCGAAGTACATTTCTAGATGTCATTTAAATGTTTCAACTATTTTTCTGGCATTGCCATCTATATCTGACCATTGTGTAGTGACATCGCTAGAAAGCAGTTGGCAACACTTCCCAAGATACAGTTTGCCCGTTGCCAAGGACCCATCTTCGAGACTCATAAGAGGAAGGAACATGAGATTTTCGTTTGATCAAGCCTCGAAATCTCGTTCAAGCAGCGAGGAAACTGGTGTCATTCTTTGAAGTACACAGGAAATCGCCACGCTTTTCCGATGTTATCTCTTCTTTCTCTCGAAGCAGGCTCTTTTCCTTCTTGGCCAAATATTGAGAACTCCATTCACCTCTAGACCGGAATGGTCTCAATAACGTCCGCAGAGAAAAGGAAAAAAAAACAAGCACCCTACTTCTATCTAGCTGTTTCCTCTTTAAAGCACGGGGATATGAAAACTCACTACGTATTAATTCAGTACAACAACATGGTGATTAAAGTTCAGATTTATAGGTATTGGAAGTCTTTAAATGAAGAGTCAAATGGAGATCCAAACAATAAGATATAAGAAAGAACATACCAAAAGGAGAAAAATGTTCTAAAAAGGTTCCAAAATCGTCAAATTGTTTACTTTCGTTTGAATTCAAGATGGTATTACAAGGAAATGAATAAGATTTTCTCTGTTTCTAGATGTTTACGTCTCCCTCTGGTAGTTAAAGCTATCAGACGTCTGGATTTGATCACGCAAGTCCTATCTTTTAATCTCTATCTGGACTTTTCTGACTAGACTCGGAGTGCGAAAATTACCGCTTTTATCTTATTTTCGTTAGGCCACATCACGGTTTGTTCCTTTCTGTTAAAATAATCACTGCTGCTAATACAAGATCATTAAAATAATAAAGCATGGGTGATTGTAACGGCAGTATTTGACAACTCAAAATGTTAAAAATAAAGTGTTCTTAGTGTGTTCCTCAATAGGTCAAAGTGGAGTCACAGGTGTGTAGTTTTAAAAATTTATATACCCTCCCCCAGATTGTATAATCTTGAATAAAATAACAAAAACCTGGCTTAAACTTTTTTAATGAGTTTTATAACTTTGTTGAATTTGTATGCAAAATTTGATACAAATATATTAGCTTAAAAGTTGAGTTTTATTAAAAACTAGCTGGAGTTTAAAAATAAAGAAAATAGCGCCTAACGTTTCGTACCCTGTTAGTGTTGAGCCATATTTATAATAATTTATTCATGACGTATTTGTTTTTTTAAAAAAAACATTTATAATTTGTTATTATAACTGAGGTAATATTAAATAGTTGATCACTTATTAATTTTGAACGCCCGTGAGCATTACAGCTGAATAACTGAAAAAATTCTTCAAATGTCCCTACCAAATTACATTACATCTCCCGTTTAGATAAAATTCGGGTGTTTTAACACTTAAAAGGTATGACGGAGTCAAAATTGACCCTGTAAGATTTTTAATTTAAGTTTTCTCCGTTTGTATGCATCTCATACAGTAGCCAATTCATATATATTTTTAATATGTGTGGAGGTGGTCTGTTGAGTATAAGTTGACGTTTACAAGTATGTATAATTTCAGTGTTTTCTGAACTTCGGAGTCAAATTTGACCCTACCATGTGAACTGTTTATTTAGGTTTTAATTTGCTATTTTTATAAAAGAAAAATCTGACTGTTAAAATTTAATTTTTCTAAACGTATTCAAACACATTTTTTTTTTGTTCTGCATAATTAGATGTCTTCAAAGTAAAATAATTGAACTGAAATAATACAGCTACCTCTCATGAGACATTTTCAACAGCAATCATGTTTATGTTCTATTTATAAGCCATTTTGAAGTTATGAATTATTATTATCTTTTATAAATGTTTCGTAAAGTCTAATTACCCCAATAAATATAAAAATATCATGTAGTTTCAGGCAGTAAGAATTAAAAGCAAAATTATTAAAAGAGGACCGTTTTAGGTTGTTTTTTTTTTGAGACAAAGGAACAAATCCCTAATATTCTGGACCTATGGTTACCATGATTATAAGCTACTCCACGACATAATTATAGACTAGCCATACATATAGGCTACATGTTATAAACATTTCAAAAATAAAATATGAAAGGAAAAAGCATTAAGTATAACTTAATTTTCGCTTATAAGGTTACTAGCGCTGAAAGTTGTCAAGACGAAATCTCATAGTCGCCAGTTTGAGAGAAAGTAAGTGTCTGATAATAGAGAACTTTTGTTATAATAAAGTGGATTACTAAGGCAAATTATGTTGAAAAATTCAGTTTCATAGGGAGTTTTTGCAAACACTTTTTTCTGAAATGCTTCGACTATTGTTTTTCTCGTCTCTACATTTTATTAGATAATTTTGTCAAATAAACCTCGCTGCTGTTACGTGGAGGTTGACTTTCCGGGACACAAAACGAACAACAGAAAAAGAATTGCTTAAACCGTTTCTAAATTCCATCTTTGTTCCTATCGACCGAAACGTTAGTCAAGATCTGGCAATCATGTTTCTTTTTTTCCTTCGTTTCCGTCCTATACGCTCTCTTTGCTTGGATCTCTTTTTTTCATCAATCTCTGCTTTGAAAGATATTATAAAGATAGAATCAAGCCAGTAGGGATTTGAAGTTTCTTAATCAACCTCTGCAGACAAAGAACATTTCCACGATCACGGCCAATGGAGCAGAAACCTCAGGAGAACTATTCGAACCAACTATTCAGGCGGATTTATCTTCTTTAATATGAGATTTCTTTCTCATCGACTTCCATTTCCTGTATCCATGCCAGAAACTAAAAATGAGAAACTGTGCTAATGGAAGAGAACTTCTATTTTTTTTTTTAAATTGATCCTGCAGTTTCATCAACCTTTTGTCGTCCTAATAGCAAATACCTCTTCACTCCTTTTAAACTGCCTTCGCGTTTTCCTTGATTAAATGAATCCCTCCAAACGAACTATGCTGGTTTCTTGAGCGTAACAAGAACGACGATGAAAGGTTATACTAATTTATTTCATTACTTGAAAGCAAGATATTTCTTAAGAAGTTTCCTGGGATAAAGAAAATGTATAACTTGTCCACGTAACGTCGCCTTATGCACTTGAAAGTTGGGTAGCTAAATGTTCTAGCCTCATCAATTCTGCTGACTAAATTAGGTGTGACTTGTCATAATACCTAACAAATCCACAAAATACTAGGATGTTCGTGCGGAATGAGATTCTTTCTTATTTAACTACAAATCAAAGAACTTAATTTGTTAAGTTATACAGCGGAAGAGATCAAATAATCAGGTTACTTTTTAACAAAATACATTTTATATCGGATAATAAAGTAACCTCCCCCTATAGAATGAATAAATAATGCACACGCACATGCTTGGCATAAACCAAAAATGCTTCTCTAATAATACAAGCAGGCACTTTTAGTGACCCGGTGACCCAGCCTGACCCGAACATTAGGTGCCCGGTCCTAAACTTGACCCGAATGACCCTGTGACCCGTTCTGAAACTTGCCCCGGTCCAAAACTTGACCCTAATGCCCCCATTGACCTGGTGACCCGTTTCAGCTCTGAATACAAGTACTAACTGTTACACATACAACTGTTGATACTCAACGTGGCATCCCAGTGGTATATGGGTCAATTCCTCCATGGATAACCCGTTCAGTTGTGCCAACGTAGACGATAATAACGATGAATTTCCTGCACGTGGTGCGTCTTCAAGTGTTTCGTCACCGTCCTTAAACTTGCCAAACCACCGCTGCACTGTCCGCGTAGTTACGAAACCCTCGCCAAAGGCATGGCATATCTTCCGCCCCGCTGCAGCTGCGTTTGACCCCAGTTTGAACTCGTACAGCATACACGCCCTTATGACGCTATATGGAGGTCACATGTTCACTCTGTCCTTCCGCACGTTCACGGTGTAACTGAACTTCCACAACCAGGTAGTATGTTGGCTAAACCCACACCAACAACTGATCTTCGCCTGATCTCCATTCGCATTCAACTCACGGTGTGAGGGCCAATTGAACACAGACCTCCACAAATAGCGACAAAACTTTCTTGGTTCCCTTTATAGTAATGTTTTAGTTATAAACTAATGCATCTAAACAATAGTAAAATAAAAATACATCGCTTTCATTGGTCTAAACGTTGCATCAACGTGAAACGTACAACTTTCAGTAAAAGACAGTGAAACGTTCAACATTTAAAGATGTATTTCTCACAGCGTTTTACCGCGTGATTTTTCCCTCTCAGACCAAAACAGCGGGGAAGTTGCTGTGTGTATTAGAAACAAAACGCCCAATTTCGTAATAAACAAGAGATCGATCTGGACCAAAAAATACCCCACTTTCCCCAGCCAGCAACGCACATCCCGAGCCACATGGTTTGTTTGTACGCTCATGGGCACACGATGACCCTATAGTACTTAAATTGAATTTATTTATAACTTTTAGGTAATTAATTGAATTTATTTATAACCTTTATGCAACTTACACTCGGACCAGGATAGGGTAGAGGAGAAGATATTGGAAGGAAATCGTCGAATATTAATTTGAAAGACAAAGCGTGCTCCAACCTTGTGAATAAGTACAATCGTACCAAATACGTACAAACAGCTCATGTTAAAGAAATTTGCTTCGTAGCTTCACCACGGAAAAAACATCGTGTGGAATAGAGCATGTAAGATTAATTCTCACTTACAACACTGTGCACTGACTATGAGACAACCATGCTCAGTTAAATCGCTTGATAGCCTGTTCCATTTGAAATTCATGAAATATTATTTTTCATTCATACACAGTGAACCAATTGAGGGAGAGAGGAATGCGGTGTGAAGCCATCTCCCTAGTTCAAAGAAAGAAAATTGAGCATCACTCTAGTTGGGTGAATAACGAAATAAACCAAGAAAGAAAGAAACATGACTTTGATGTCATTAATAAATTTACTAGTGTCCAATACCAGCTAAAGATTGTCAGAGTTTAAATGATAGTCACCGGCTCGATTAGGTCAATTTTTGGATCTGCTCAGGGGTCTATGCTTGGGACATGGCCTAACCCAGTGACTTGGAGGGCAAAGTAAAATTTTGGTTATTTCCTTATTACACGTTGTTGCATTGGCAGTGTTTCTTTCAGGGATGACCAGGACCTGTATTGTTACTCTCAGAGCACGAAAGTAAATCGGATGAAGACCGGGTCACTGAGTCGTACGGCCACCTTGACACGGTTTCAGCTCTGAAGCGTATGTCCTATTCCAAATGTAGATTTGAAATTAAATTTGTACATAATGTGCAGCTTTTAAGTTCATGCTATGGTTTCTGTTGCTTATCTTTTATGGTAGGAAAGACAACAGATCTGAGGTCTCACAGCTAGCATTAAAACTAGTTTCGAATGTCCCAACTATACCATCCATCAAGTTAAAATTTGTCAATTCGACAACTGCTAATACATATGCCATACATCTATTATTGTGTCCTTCCGTGTCTTTTTTTGAAAATAAGTTCCCAAGGCCATGGTTCTGCAGTACGTGGGAACTATTATAGGCTACGTATAACAAAATATCTTTCTGAAGCTCAACAGCGATTCGGCATTTTTTCGCGGCAAACGAATCACCCAGAAGTTGACCAGAACATGTCTACACTGCATCTCGTCTATCAGGCGTGGATGTGCTCCTTTAAAAAAAACTTTATCAGAAGCTAATATTGCTAGTACGATTTAAATTTGATTTTTATGGCCTTTAGGCAACTCAGGATCAGCCCGGGATAAGGTAGGAGAAATGATGTTGGAAGGTAGTCTGCCACGGTCTAGTTAGTAGGTGCCATCCCAACATTTGCCTGATGTGACTGAGGAAAGACCTCTGATATGATGGGCGACCGCTGAGAGTGCTAGTACAAAATAATGAATGAATATACAATCTCCAACAATCGTCTTTTACAGTCTCCAACAATCTCCAACAAGCACACTATAGGTAGTGATAATATACTTGTAGTTTCTAATAATTGATTGTAAAACAAATAAACAAATTCGTAAGAATAATGAAACCACAAAAGATGTATACCAATTTGTATATTATTTTATCAGTAGTGAATTATTATCTATAAATGTATATTTAACGTCCCTAATGGCATAGACGTTTGCATCGTAATATTCACGTGATCTTATTCTACGTCATCATATCAAAGTTGTTTTTTTTTACTTAACGTAAAGTTTCTGCAAGCTTTGAAATGCAAATATGATACTTGTTAACTTGTTTGCAAAGCTACTGCAAAAGTACCAACTTATGACATTCCACAGTTGTATTATTGTAGTAAGTGTACCAGGACACACTTGCTGCAAGTTTGCAAAGTGTCAACTAACACTTTCGTTTTTTTAAGTTTGTTTCAAGTTTAAATAGGTTTGCAAAGTATCATGTCAAGCTGTTTGTAAAGTTCCTCTCAGCGTGTCGTGTCGAACTGGTTGCAAACCTACTGTTAATGTCCAATGCTATTAGGGATGTGCATATCCCCCTCTTTTCACATAACGTTAGATTTGATTAAATACTCTGTAAAAGCAGAGACGGAAGGAGAGATTAAGAAATAGAAGGGGGAATATTCCCAAATCTAAATGATGCTAAGTTAAAAGAGGGAATTTATGTTGCAATGAAATCAGAAAAGCACATGTTTTGCATCCTTATTTTCAAGCAAGTCATTTACAGTATGGAAGTCTTTCTTATATGTGGTTAAAAGTTTTGTTAAATGAAAATGAAAAAACACCACGAGGTTCTGGTGAAGATTTTTATGAACAAAACAAGTGTGAGTTACATAATGTATTTAAAAGTAAACTTTCTACGTTTATATCTGAAAGTTTTCGCAGTGAACTCATGTGATAGTAGTAATGGTCAAAAAAAAGGGAATTATCAAGACATCCTAACCATGGGACAAAAGTATCAGAGGCGAGGATACTGATTACTTTGCAGAAGCAAAACTCAAGTCTCATAAATGAAAAATATATACATTTTTGTGCAATTCATTTTCAAAGTTCTAAAGTAAAAATTACTTTATAACTTCAAATTGAGCTTCGTTTGTTCCTGAAGGTTTTTGATCGTTGTATTTCTATGCTTGAGAGCCTGTGTTATGACTTAGAAATAATAACCACTGGCGTAACAGGCCGATAGACCCTGAGAGCCTGCCCCAACGCCATCTGTCCGTGTTTGGTGAAACTACGTCCACCTGAGTAACGGCTGTGTGGTCAGCACTGCGTATATCTAACCACGAGTAGGCGTATCAGGGGCTTACGCGTGGCCGTCACGTCTTTATTCATGTGACTCCCCAGTTTGCCTCACGATGCTGGGTGGACATCGAAAAGTGGGACTCCAGCCGGGAATTGAACCCGGGACCACGTGGACATGAGTCCAACGCTCTAACCACTAGACTGTGGAGACCCTGTGTTATGATTTAAACTCTATAAATATTCACAAAAGTAGGAAAACATGAACAGGTATGTGTTGTTCTGTATATCAAAAAGTAAGTCATATGAACCCAAAACACTTATGTGCTAGAATTTTTCTATGACCAAATTTCAAATCAGCACCTTAACATTAGTAAAGAATGGTAAAATTTCTCCATATTACAGGAAACAATTAAAAATTGTTTCCGTGTGAATCAGACAGTAGCAAAATAATAAAAAATATATTTTGAGTGGCAGATAGTAACTACACCCACTGTTCCATCTTCACACTGTCGGTTTTAATTTCAAACGAACGGAACACTTGCTACTCATGTATGGCTAGAATAAACTCTAATCCAATTAACACCAAATAACTTTGCTATTTCTTCATATGTGAACAGTGCACAAGGTGTATCGAATTTGCCACACAGTCTGAAATCAAAAACGCAAACAGTTACATATAATGCAGATTCCGAAACGAATTGACGAAAATTAATTGATCAGGAATCATACCTTGATACCAAGCATATAAAATAGTTATTTTGTTACCTGTTTCAGTAATAGTTTGCATTCCCCGTGAGTTCAATGTGTGAAGCTCACATATTTAGAAATATCCTTCTTTATGCATATAAGACTAATTTAATTTTAGGTGAATAAAATAACTTTTACCTTGATTAATTCCTCTTCTAAAGCATCTCGCGCTAAATCCTTTTCTAATCTACAAGTTCTCCTGTCCAAGCATTCTCCAGCGATGGCTTCTGGTACCTTGAGGACTCCAAGTGCATTTATAAGCCTTCTTCTTTGCTCCGCCAACATTTCCATCTCTTCTCGCATGGCTGAAATAGCACGTTCTAGTTCGTACATAAACCGATTCGTTAACTGGGCTTTGTCGCGGAGTCTTCGGGTATTGTCTGCCTGATTTTTGTCTGTCATTGCAGTGGATTGCTGAATACATCTTCTACCGTTGAATTCTATTCTGTAAGCAAAATGAGATGATAGAGTACTATAAAAATCATTTCCCTGGCAATAAAATTTATACCGAAATATAAGTAATAAACAATTTTTACACAATTGAGGAGCAGTCTCATATTTAAAAATTTCAATCATTAGTTCCTTTGAGCTGAAAGGAAACTGAAATATGTAAGATGGACCTATGACAAGCACGCCGCCTAGACTGGTGTACTGGTGATTTGGGTAGGACTTTCCATCATTCACCAAAATCAAAAAGCGAAGAAATGGGCCTTTTCTAAAGATCTAATAACCGAGAAAACTCATTCCGCCGCTCTTGGTAACGTTCAGCTAATTTCACAACTTTTAGCTCGTATTTTGTCTTACACTGTTGTTGTGTGTCCACCTTGATTTTGCTTGTCTAGCGTAAGGGTAAGGGCGCACTTGTGATTAAAAAATGAGATAAAAATCACTTGATTAAAAAAATAACTAAAATTGTTAGGTTCCGCGCACTAGGAGACTCGAATTGAATTTGGATGTTATTTATGGTCTTTAGGCATCTAAGGCTCAGGCCGGGATAAGGGAGGGGAAAGGATTCGGGAAGGTGTCCACCAGGGCCTATGTTGAAGGTGCCGGTATTTGCCTGGTGTGGCTGTGGAAAACCTTGGAAAAATCTGTCAAGATGGTCGGCCGCTGGTATCGAACCCACGACATCCCGAATGCTACACCAACGCTCTTCCACTCAGCTACGGCGGCTCGGTCTAGGAGACACAAGTTAGTCAGCATCAAAATAGATTTCAAATAAATGGCTACATGTTGTGCTCTAATTTTGTAAGCAACTTTGTAAACTTTGTATTTTGACCATTTTAATAAGTAATGACTTCGGCCCGTCTCAATTCCACTACATGTTAAGTCTCTAAAATACACAAACATGCCACAGCTGGGGCATGTAAATCTCTAAAATACATGCCCCAGCCGGGATTCAAACCCAGAATCCTGGTGAACCTGGCATTACTCCTGAGACTACACGGCTACCACGGTCAGCTGCTCTGATTTTAAGGTGATAAAGACAAACAAAAAGTCATTGGGTTCATTCAATTGTAAGCCAGGGACATTTCAATAAACAATTTTATAAACTCGTTTCTTTGAATTTGGAATTTATTTATGGCCTTTTGGCATCTTTGTTACAGGCCAGGATGGAGAACGTATCGGCCACTATCTTACTTAAAGTATCATCCCTTGTATTCACATGGTGAAAACGAGGGAAACCCTGGAAAATCTGTCAGGATGATCAGCCGTGGAGTTCGAACACGCGTAGCTGCCCATTACAGATCCTAAGTCCGCGGCATTACCGCCTGGACTACGGGGGTTGGGTCTTTTTGCATATTTAGAGAAGATGAAAAGAGGTTCTTTAATTATCTTAGAATAAGCCTGAATAGACAGATTTCATAGTTTGTTATTCGATCTTGGTCATAGCATACCGTACTAAAATAGAGTTATTCGACTGTCTGTATACCACTACCAGAGAGATTGGTTGTTGCTGACTTACGACAAATATTTACTTCACAAACTAATTTAGAGAATTTTACAACGATAAAACATAACTCTGAAGTTGTAACTGAAAATAACCATTTGAACTTAACATACCACTTTACATATTAATTATATGTATGTTCGAAGACAAAAAACAAATTTCTTATTTCAAAGTATCACTTCCACGTTTCTGCATTTTCTTTATTTACTTTCTGGTCCTTCTTACTTCAAATACAAGTAATTCAACAATGAACGATTACATACTTTTGCTGCAAAACATACTGCTTAATGAATATTCTTAGTGTGTAATTATTTGTAACTACTTCGTTTTGAGAGCACAAGCCATGGCAACCGCACTATAAGAGACCTTGTACACTGGCATTATTTCATTTCTGGTTCGACTGGACTGACACCAGGTGGCACAAAAGAAATGGATAAAATGAGTTTCACTACCTAAAAATTTTTCATCTATGGCTCATAGATTGACTTGTGAACTAAGTTAACTGGTAATAAAAACGTTTTATGCAACTAGCCTTGTGTATACTGAACATAGCATAGGCGCATCGTGACCGTGACAACCTCAAGGAGATTTTCAATAACTACAAGGAACTGTATTATCCCTTCAAATTAACATCATATCTCAAAAGTGTGGCTACCATGTAATCCGACTTACACATTGTTGCACCGAACCGCCGTAGCTCATTGGTAGAGTGTTGGTGTAGCATTCGAGAGGTCGTGGGTTCGATCCCAGCTATCGATCATCCTTACTGAAGTTTTTCCAGGGTTTTTCTCAGTCACACCAGGCAAATGCCGGGATGGGACCTTCAACATAGGCCCTTGCCGACACCTTTCTGAATCATTTTCCTTCCCTATATCGACCATAGCCTTAGATGCCTAAAGGTCATATATAAAATTCAAATCATACATTGCTACCTCTACCCGTGTACGTTTTAGTTCATGAACCAGAAGATAATTCCATTTATAATATACGAGGATATTCTTAAATTAAACTGGGAATTTTAACTTTTATTTATTTATGGTCTTTAGGCATCTCAGGCTCAGGCCAAGATAGGGTGGGAGCAACAGGTTATGTGTGCAACAGTTCATTGTTAACTGTGGAATGTAAGCGGGAAATTTTGAGACATTTTTAGGAAAACATTGGTGACTGCTGGTACGTATGCAACCATCCACACACCAGAACCTGGTTGGTTGCATAAGAATACGGCGAATATCGCCACCTATTTAACACTACAATAGACGTCGCTGCGGACCCAAACGACAAACTCTGCATAACACATCAAGCTGCACGTTTATCTCTTCAGGACGGAAAAGCATAAACAGAGTTTAAAAAAAACAGGTTGTCGATGCGCGGGTCGAGGATTTGGGTTCGCGTCTTCCACCAGAGCTGAAGGGTCACCAGGTCAAACGGGTTATTTCAAGTTTTGGACAAGATCAATGGATCTATGTTTGGAACCCGACCTTACTCTGTGACCCAGAGCGCAAAGCAAAGTTTTAATTTCCTTCTTATACAGAGTTGTGTTTCAGCAGTATTTCTTTCAGGAGTGACAGGGACCGAGAGTTTTACCTCCCAGAGTATGAAGAATACGATGCCGAAAAGTTCCTAACAATAACATTTGGAAATAGTCTCATATCCTGGGAAAGAACAAACTTAGCCCCGTACGTATGCAAATAATGGTCTCTTCCATCACAAAGGCTATTCTGAAACAATTTTGTGCTTGAAGTATTAAATAGGATGTAGGTATTAAAACCTAAAACTATCAAAAATGAAACTCCCGTACATGATCTCGCCTTTCACAAATGACAATATTGATTGATTCAAGCTACAGAAATAAGACATGGTAAAATCCGGTCATCGCCGGTCAAGATTGTGTTACCGGATCAACTAGGTCAAAATTCGATCATCGAGGTGCCGGGTCACCAAGTCAGTCAGGACACCGGGTCAATCGAGTCTAGTTTTGTACTGGGTCTTCTACATCAGGGTTACAAAAAGTGGCCCGGTTTAAGCTCTGTCTCTCACCCTCTGGGTCTGTCGTGAGCAGGTTAGTTAGGATATTGTGCAAGAGATCTCCGAGGCAGTTGGGGTCATCATCATAGATATACCTTTCAAAATGTACTGCAGCAGAAAATGGAGAAACAAAAGAGTAAAACACACCAAGTAGTCGTAATCGCCAATCTCATCTAGACGAGAGCCGTCATTACCATATGTTGGGAAGCTAAGAGAAAAAAGGTCCAAAAGAATATCCAAAAACAGCTACCACAGATCTTCAACAAAGCCAGGGAAAATTAATAAAACACAAATGATAGCAAGTCAGAAGGCCGAAAAGACTATTGGAACACAAGAGAAGTCATATGAACCCCCAAGAAACGAGCAGACAAGTGATGGAAGATAGTGAAATAGAGCATGACGAGGAATCAGAGGGCGAAACCGAAGAAAACAAAAATTACAGAGAGAAATGTCAGAAAATGGTTGAGTACTATAAAGAGAATTCAAAAGTAATTGACAGGCGCACAGTGGAGTATTTGTACCAAACTCCTGGCCAAAAAGGTAAATTTTTAAATGTAGTTTATACAAGATTAAATGTTATATCTCCAAACAGCTGATATTGGCCCGTCAAACGATGTCTCTTTTGGGACAGATAAGCACATAAGACGACTGCTATCAGCAGTTGAATGTAAGGTACCGTTGGTCTCAGAATTGCATTTACGTGTAATGTTGTTTCTAAATATGTTTGAACTAAATGTCTTTTACCTTGGTGGATTACTGCATTGACTTCAAATATTATACAGGTGTTATTAAAGGTAAGTACTTCCGTTACACCTATAATTTATTATTATTTATGTTAAATAAATTGATTTTTAAAATCCTGATTTATTCTTATGTAGTTTCAAAAAAAAAATTTTCTATCTGTAATTGAATAAGGCTTTTGAAGGCTTGTCGGGGCCTGTCGGGTAATTATTTTACAACTGTAAGAATATAGATTTAATGAAACATTAAGCTCAAAAGAAAACTCTTGCACATATTTGCGCCAAGTTTTTTATTTAATTTCTTTAAAATTTAATGTTTGTGGTATTTTGGAATGGAATATGCCTGGTTACTTCGTATGCAAAGCGAAGCAAACCTGCGTACTCGGCGAATTTCAAATTAAATTACCAAATACTATTTATTTATGTAATGTTCTTCATTTGATCTATACTCTGAGTTACATTTTTCACTAGATGGCAGTCAAGTAACAAGTGTACATGGTGGTTCACGAAATTCATAACAGGGCTATAGCTCAGCTCCTAGTGCACAGAAATCTTTTAAACGAAAAATGTCCATACGAAAATGCATGTGCGTCACCCCTTGTGATACTTCTGAAATTAGGGACAGTTCGGGAATACCTCTGCGGGGGTAACTTCAAAATGTTAAATAGAAACAATGGTTGGCTTTGCTTTCTTTGAAACAAACATGAAATTTTGAACAACTTTCAGAGGAAATATTTTTTAAAATCTTGTTACAAGAGCTACGTCTTAAGTTGACTTACCAATTAACTCTTGTAGTGGCCAAACGTTACGAGATATTAAACAATGTTTCAACTAAAGATTGTTCAAAATTTTATGTTTATTTCAAAGAAAACAAAATCAACCATTGTTTCTATTTAAAATTTTGAAACTGATCCCCCGTAACAGTATTCCCGGGACGCTCCTGTTTTTGAAAACTTCACCCTTTGATTCCACATATCCCATTTAGTATTTCACTTTAGTTTGGAACCTTTATTTACTATTCCCTTTGAGTTACAGCACCTGAAAAGTCCCGAAATGCCTCTGCATCATGTTCATGTTGACCACCAATTAGGTCTTCTAGCTGCCAAACGGTAGGAGCTACCGAAAAGTGTTTCCACTAAACGTTGTTCAAACTTTAGCGATTGTTTCAATCGGGCAAAATCAAGCCATGTTGTCATTTAAAAGTTTGAAGTTGTCCCCGCCGTAGAAGTATTCCCGAGATGCCCCTGATTTAAGAAGCGATTATGCACATGCACTTTGGTATTATTATTTTTGTTTCAAAGATTTCTGTGCGATAGAAACTGAGTTATGGCCCTGTTACGGATTTCATGAACTACCCTGTATATGTTTTTTTGTATTAATACCCTAAAAATCCAGTTTTGTAAAAAACAAATCGCCCACAAACCAATAGAACAGTGTCATAAGAAGCCATATTCCAAATTGTATTCAGATATTTGCATAAATAAGCAAGATATAAAATATTTCATTATTCTCCATAATAATAATATTGGACTACATACTGCGTTTAGAACTTTCTTTTCTCGAGAACCAGTTGATGTAGGAAAAAAATTCAAAATACTAAATTATTTGTTTATTTTAAGATTTTCCCAATGGTGTAATTACATAAATAAATAATGAAAAATTGAAAACGCCATTTTTGGGAGAGGAAGTGCCCCAAACCCCACCTTCGGATAGTCGAATCTTTCTGGTTCACCAACTCGATCTCGGTAATGTTGCTTTACATGTCTCTATCATTTATTATTTTCAACATTGGACGTTTTGTTCAAAAGTTATTAATTTTGGCCATGATTTGGGGTCAAATACTCCACTGTGAGGCGGCTTAATAGGTCCAAGGTAGGAAATGACAAAATTAGAAATTACACTTCAGGTAGTGAACTGGATTCATCAGATTACCTATCTGGAGGGCAAACTTGAACAATAAGAAAAGAAAAACAAAAGATTGCGAAATTCGTGAGGAAAATGTCGATATTGGAGGAGAAAATTATAAAGAATACGGTACAAACCTGAAAGAATATGACAGGAGTTATAAAAATAGAAAAATTAAATGGGAGTTAATTGAGTTAGAAAAAAAGAGAATGGACTGTACATAACAGAATGGAGTGCATTACAAGACGGACGAAGAGGCTAGAAGAACAATACGCAGCAATTAGGAATGAACTGAAAAAGAGAAACAAAAAGGACCACACAAATAAAGAGCAACTTCCAGCGGCTAAATTGAAAATCGAGAAACTGGAAGAAGGAAGTAGAGGATTGAAAATAGTTACCTAAAATAGGGAAAGAAAGAAATTTCGCAGATATCCTAAAAATCGAAATGTGTTAAACATAGCAGCTAAAACAAAATCGATAATGTTCGCGAAAACTAGACAAGGCCAATCGGAATCAGCCAATAGTAAGTCTGTACTCAACTTTTCCTGAGTTATGAATAAAACTCAACACAAGTTAATATTTCTCTCTCTCTCTCTCTCTCTCTCTCTCTCTCTCTCTCTCTCGCTCGCTTAATTTCAGATTGCATTTCAAGTGCATTGCCAGGTTATAACAATATGCGGAGTGACAATGAAATATTGTCCCGGTCTTGAAATTGTCCTCGTCAACACGTGCACGCACAAAAACAACGTTTGTCTCGCGAAAGTGAATAATCCCGAAAGTAACACCATCAGTTCTTATGCCCTAATGAAAGAAAACTCTAACCTGACCTCTAACCCGTATTACATGTCTCTCTAAAGCAAGTATAATTCTCAACCTCTTTAAAACGTTAAACATACCTATGACGGTTTAACGGAACACTCACTGCTAGAGCTAGGAATTTTATAATTCAAAAGTAACCAAAATTTGCAGAATAAAATACGCGTTTATGAACTTTCAGAATTATGCTCTATAATATGCCCTAGCAAACTTAGATTTTATAAGTTGTAATTTACTTTGAACTGTACCTGTTTATCACGGAACAATGGACAAATGGTCGTGAGCATTCGAAGGTCAAGTCCATTTCATACATTCCACAACATAGGGAAGGAAAATGCTTTCACAGTTTTCACAGAAAGAAATTGAAAGAACACACTTTTAATCAATTCAGAGAAAGAAAGTAAATCAACGAAAAGCTTGAAAACGGAATAACCTAAAAATCATTAGAATATGCTCTATTAGGATAAAAATTACCAAATATGCAAATATTAAAAAATATATTCTAACGAAGTAGCTTTATCTAATTACTTCTTTTATGAAATGAAATTCTATATACTTCAACAAGTCATTAGTCTTATCAAAAGAAATATGCTAAATCATGAAAATCTTAGCCCTACTTATTACTAATTGAAATCAGGACTGAGCTAAGTTTCTAAACAAAAGAAAGTAAAGAAAAAATGCCTGCACGATGATGGAACCCACGGTAAGTGCGCTAAAATGTTGAAAATATCTTTTAAACAGCAAGGAAACATATATTTATAAGTAAAAGGAATATTTACTTAAAGAAAAAAACGTTAACGTGTCCAGGGATCGAAAACGGGCGTCCCACGCAAAAGCCGATGCTCTACCGCTACTCCAGTGAGGCAGCTAGAGTCGAACGATTTCGAAAGGGGTTTTTACAGCATATACTCTGTTCGTTGCTGAAAATGTACTTCCAGGAATAATTACTTTCGCGAGACACTCCTAAAAATATGGCCTAATGTGCACTTATCGTTAAGGTCCAGCCAGTATATGAAGGATGCGGTGCACGCGTTGTAACCAACGCAACTAAAAGCTTTCTTGCTTTTAAGTATAAACAAGGTTGTAGAACACTAGACCAAGAGCACTGAAATCTTGTGGGACCATCATATTTTGAAAACTGTATTTGCAAGTTCTCTGTTGTTTGTTTTAAAAATTAAAAAATACAGTGCTGATAATTGAAAGGCTGAGGTCAATCATAATGGTTACAGACATAATAAATTTGTATGAGAGAATAAATTCTCGAACACTCAATTTTGAACTGAATTGACCTCTACCATTAGTTTACTTTTGAATTTATTTAAGACCTTTAGGTATCTAAGGCCTACGCCGGGATAGGGTGGGGGAGTTGATATTGGAAGGTAGACGATCAGGGCCTAGTTTGTAGGTACCATCCCAGCATTTGTCTGGTATGACTGAGGAAAAGTCTGGAAAACCTCAGTCAGTATATATATATAATGTTAGAAATTGACCTAGGATACCATACGGTATTGTTATGGTATAAGGACAATGTCGTGTCATACAGTATTGTTGTGGTAACTATACATATAGTTATAACGATAATATCGTATTGTCCTTATTTGTATAGTAACCACAACAATACTGTATGTCAATTTCTAACCTAGGTCAATTTCTAACAATATATCATATATATAGTTGTCGTAAGTATATAGTCTGGTCAAACATAATTTCCCCATTGGTAATTCAACTATGCATTATTGTAGAATTTGGTATAATGCTAACAAAACATATTTCTAATTTCACCTGAAACAGGAATTTTACCATAGAATATTGTTCACAGTAGACCATTGTAATTATGACAATACGCCTGACCATGTGTATTATCATGACAATACACCATTAGTGAGACTTGTATTATTTTGCAACCCATAGTATTGCTGTCCCAATTTCAATTATGACAAATAGAATTTTGTGGTTACTCCAACCATATTATTTTTGTGAGTGAACTTCGGAATGTTAATGCCCCGAAAATGTCGTTCGAAATTATCTAGTGGAACGTTCAAATTTTTAGTATAGAGAAATTAAGTAGAACGAGACGCTTAAGTAGTATGTTACGTACAAAAACTGTATATATGTTTGCCCTGAAACCAAGCAAAGTAAATTAAAAAGAAAAACATGTAACAATTCCCTTAAAATATTATGAAAATAAAATATAGTGCGCAAATAGCAACAAAAAATATTAAAAGGGAATGCAGTTTTTGTAATTATCTCTCTGAACTTACTTTGTAAATAAATCTTTCCGTTACATGTCAGACAACAACATGGAGAGGGTTCAAGAAAAACTAAAGTAATCAAGATCTTGACCTTCTGCAGGTCTGGGTTCTCTACGAGCTTAATAATATCACTTGAACACCACATTAAACAAGAACTAAAGAAAATTGCTATTCGAGCAATAGTAACAGCAACATTCGTATTGGAGAGAAATATGAACTACATTAAGTGTTTTCTCCTTTTGAAAAACTCACTATACAAGAGCTTCTTTCACTTTTCCTTTATCTGTTCAATTTATAGTTTACAGTTGCACCCAGTTGCAGTTTTTAGTCTCATATGATAAAGTCTCTACGTTGTCCATTATTTCACTCTTAATATCAACAGCGCCATTTGCAGACTTCTCCTAAAGACCGGAAGATACTAAATCTTCTGCACAGGGCATTTAACATCTCTCCCATCCCATTTCTTATTTTCTTTCTTCTTTTTCTTTCTTTCTTTCTCCCCCCTCTCTCTTTCTCTCTCTCTCCCTCTTTCTCTCTTACACGCTCACACCGACAAGATACGTATTTTTAAAATTATTGGTTGGTTAAATTGGTTTCTAACACAGATATTGTAAACTACTAGCTACATTGATATTGTAAGTAGAAAACGCACGAAAACTTGTATCTGGAAAGAGGAACTATGCATGACGTAGACGAACCGCTTTTCTTGTACAGCCGTACTGCCACCTATGCACCATGTCGTCAACTACTTGACGGGACGAGCCTTTCAAAAGCGTTTATTACAGGTGCCTTGCTAGTGTATCTGGTTGATGCAATGACATCTATCTAAAAGCGATACTGGACTGACTGAAGGCACTGAAAATTTCATGAATATATGAATTTAGGGAGCGGAGAGGACACTTAGTTTCGTTTGTCCACTTCCAATCTAAACCAATATGGACCAACTTTTCGGTTCTAACTCAGTTTTTTACGCTTGATATCACTGTGTGGCCGTTTTTATTATTTATGTCTTAATTCTTGCAAAAAAACGTAAATATAATTTGTAGTATTTTCTATTATATGTAGAGTACAATATACTATTATATGAATAACTCAGGAATTAAGACTTAAATAAAAAACGGGCCACACAGCGATAAGAAGAGTATAAAATTGAGTTAGATCTGAAAATTTGGTCCACATTGGATTAGACTGGAAGTGTACAAACAAGTTTAAATATTTGCTCTGGCGTCTATCTTTCAACATTACACAGTCACTCCAGTATCTGTATGTATGGTGCTCGATGGGTTGATCGTTGGATCACTACTCGGGAAGCCAGAATTCGATTCCCGCCCAGGTCTATTTTTTCTATTTCTTTTTCATAACAACATTACTTTCTGTTACTACTTATGAAAAAATGCTTCCTTTTCCTTTTTTGTTTCATTTTCAACGTTTTATGCATATTTCATGAACATTATTGTCGAATAAGTGAAGACGGGATAGTTAAAGTCAGGTTAGACATTTTTATTATCAGAAATGGAAAAAAACAACCATTTCACGTGATTTTGCTCTAAATAAATATAATACGAGAGAAATCATTAAAATCATAACTGTCAAGACATTACTGGCAAAGGAATAGTACTATGTTTACTTTGGGATTCTTTACTTTCGCAAGAACTTTCACGAGAGTAAAGAACCGCATGACATCGGGAATAGTTCCTCTCTGTAGACACTCATCGCAAGAAACGGAATCTGATGGTTAACCATATGATTAACAGGAAGTATCCTGTGTATGATGGCTTTTACTTGATTTGGAAAGTAGAAAGCCCCTACCAGACAAGCAATCTGCAGTTCACTTGTCAAAGTTGCCTAAGGGCTGTCTTTCATGAAAGCTTGCGTTGCGTGCTTTGCTTGCGATTTGGGTGAGTAGCCAATTGAAACACCCAAATAGTAAGCAAAGTACGCAACGCAAGCTTTCATGAAAAGCAGCCCTAACGCTTGAATAGACTATTTACATTGCGCTGTCTATTCTATCGTTTTTGGTTGTGTTCGCCAGTGTGGAAGTTCGATCGAAACCGGATGCAATGTGACCACGAGCGCCCATGTTGTGATTTCAGTGGGGGGGGAGGACAGCGCCCATATACATACCACCTTCTTTCTTTAAGCTTTCACTGACATGATTCTCTGATTTTGTGCCATGTTATTAGTATAATTTTCTTCGGCTAGGGGGGAAACGAGCGAACTCCCCCTCCCCCATGATGGGCACCCTTGAATGTGACCATAATGTAAGAATCGTAGTTCGATTGTCCCTCTTCCATACCACGAGACTGCAGACACGATTGTTATATTTTTAAATACGTTTTTGACCAGCTGTAGGTACAGTACCGATCGATAGTCAGTGTAGCCAGCGCTAAGCAACTAAAAATTCTTGATCCTCATACTAAAACTTTTAAAATGGCTATATTAAAAATTGAAATGTGATAGTTTTTGTATATATAAATATGCATGTGTAAAATGTAGCTAAAATCCTTCATCAACAGCACAAAAATATATCTTCAGAGGTGAAAAAATATTCAAAATACCTAGTTTTACCAAAAATGACTAAATTGACAACACTCCACCCTACTAGTAAATTTGAACTCTTTAGTACCTTTTAGTAACTCTATTAAACTAAGTTGGATTTTAGGAACACAAACTAGGGTGGCCGAAATGTGGATGTAGCCCCCTTTACTTCTAGCACTATAATTATGTTATGGTAGGTTTCTATATACGTACACTTACCTGATAGTTTAAGGTTCCAGAACATCGGTATACAGGCCGTCGATGTTGAAGCACAGCTGAATTCTACACAATCTTCTGGCAGGTGTTTTGCGGAGGTTATCCAGAGTCACGTACGAACGTGAATGCATTTTCGACAGCTCCTCATAGCTTCGCGATTGTGCGATATTGTTTGTTCTGAACTAATTCCTTGATGAATCTCCAGAGAGCATTGTCAGATGTTGATAAAGTAAGACTTCTTGGCGGCTAGGCAAAGGGAGCAGGTGAATCTACAGAACCTCTTTTCTACCCACCGACCTGGAAAGGTCTCGTTCAGGCCATGATGCAAAGCAAAATGTGGGGATGGGGGAGCTCCGTCCTGTTGCACAACAACAGTGTCAATGATACCCACTTGTTGCAATTATGGTACCAACCATTGTTCAAGCACATCCTGATATTTCTGTCCAGTAGCGGAGTCTTGGAAGGAACCAAAAATGTGTGTTGCCGTGCAAGTGCGTAATGGTCTGAACGTTTGATGGGTTCTTCCCTGGTGGCCAAGAATCCTGATTTATCAGTTGTCTGGGAGATTCATTAAGTAAAATGTGCAGAACAAACGATATCACACAATGGCGGAGTTACGATTAACCGTAGAAGATACATTCACGTACATGACGCCGGGTTATCTCTGCAAAACATATGTCAGAACATGGTGCAGAATTCAGCTGTGCAACCAAAAAGACGGTGTGCATACCGATGTTTTGGGACCTTAAAACTATCAGGTAGGTCCACGCATTTTACCATAATTACTATAGTGCTAAAAAATAAAGGGTGGTATGCCCAATTTTCGGCCTTCCTGTATGTAATAATAAATGAACACAAATATTCTATTCACGTCACAGAATAAACGTGATTGTTTTATAAAATGTGTCTTTTTTTTATTTTCGTTGATGGACCTGAAGTCCAGCTGGCCTGTTAAACCATCAAAACGTGTCAGTATATGATACCTATATAATATATTTAAAATATTGTGTTCATCGTAAATATCTACAATTCCTTTTATTTCAGAAAATATAGTTATAAGTTTCCGATATACCGTTACTAAATAAGGAGAATTGTTGCTATATTTCCTGTCGCAAGAGCATACCCATTTTTTTAAAATATTTATGGCCTTTTGGGATCTAAGGCTCAGGCTAGGACAAGGGAGGGGAAAGGGTTCGGGAAGGTGTCGGCCAAGGCCTATGTTGAAGGTGCCATCCCGGAAATGGCCTGGTGTGACTAAGGAAAAGCCTTGGCTGAAGAAACCTCAGTCAGGATTGTCGGCCGCTTGGATTGAACCCACAAACTCCCGAATGCTACGCCAACACTATACCACTTAGCTACGTCGGCTCGGTAAGAGCATACCCATGTATCACTCTTCACACCCTTTTCTAGATTTAAAACAACGTTCCGTTATATTCTCCCAAGTTTCTAGGTCTGAGAAATTTATTTTCGTTTAACCAGGGGAGCGTACAGTGTTATCAAAGTTACGCATTCATTATGAAGAGTAACTTACAGAAACATATGATTCAGCATTGAAGGAGTGAGAAGAAACAGCTCTAGCATTTGAAATCATTTTTGAAATGTGAGTTATATTATTTTCACTCAATCGGCAGCGTACAGTGGGACGAAATCCAAAATACTGGGACAAAATCCCAAAATTCAAATGTAAGAAATAACCTAGTACATCATCTTAAGTTGTTGAATGTCAAATAGACATTAAACCACTTGCTTTGTGATCCTGAAATGCATAATTATTAGTGAATGTGCTCTTCAAGTTGTTCATTTCACCAACATTTTCGGAATGCATTTATGAACATTTTTGGTCAGCAGACGCCATCGCAGAATATATATATATATTAGGTTTGTTTTCTAGTTCGGTTACAGTGGAATCATAACTAAAATGAAGTTGGGAACGGTATTCTACCGTTTTCGTAATAAAATACACCGAAATGTTAAGGGATTTTTTTTAATAAGTTTGTCATTTCATCGAGACGAACAAAAAAAATGCCACTCGAGGCCTAGCGCCGATTTTTCGTGTGTGTGAAGTATAATATAAATGCTTTCAGCGCTTCCAACATTTAGTTGCCACTAGCTGCAACCTTCTGTGCAAAACCTCCCCAAATATGAGAAAAAGCGCACTTGGCGAGCCATAAAAAAATCTCCATTTCTTGATAATAGCAACAATTACACTCCTGAGAAACACTGAGCTCTACTGGTTTTCCACAATCCTTTGTTTTGTGTCCGGAGAGAACTCCTTAGTCCATTTAATTTACCTCATTATAGCTTAGCTACAGAAAAATCACCTCTGACGTAAGCATTACCTTAACCTTGTCAAAACTGAGCGATAAACGTGCACGTTTTGAGCTTATTGGTCATATCACAAGAATGGTACAAAATATTAAAAGGATGTTTCCTATGCCCAGTATAGCTGAACTATTGTACCACATATTGGATTTTTTGTATTTCTAGATGGTATAGTGACAACACAGTAAAGTCCCACACATAGTTTATTTTGGCTTTTAAATAGTATCTTGTTTGAAAAATCGCAAAAGATCAGCTATTCAACTTAATTTGACCAAAGTTCAGGATTTTGTAGAGGAGTATACGTAACACATATTGCATGAGTAGTTACTACCCTAGATATGTCCAGTTACGGATAAATGAGGTGACAGTTTTCTTTTCCGGCCAGTTTCAGTTTCTGCAGTTTTTCATACTTGTGAAGCCTCTATCCCATATATTCTTACACCATTTAATTATACAGTACATAATCAATACAGTGAGGGATCAGTCACTATCAAACTACAATTACAACGTGTGTAGTGAACCAAACAAAAACACCAAATTTTTACCCATCTACCCATATACAAAAGTTACCTGGAGATACATATTACCACAGAAGTATTTTCCTGAAACTGTGCCAGCATATGGACATACTATGTAGGTATTGAGAAAAAATATTCCGTACGAAGTTCGGCCCGGCTCCATTGCGAACCAGGAATTTCAATTTAGAAAAAATCCTTTCTGAAAATTTATTTTAATAGAGGTTTCTCCCCCTTTCCCTCCGTTGTGTACTATATAGTCCCTCGATATATATATATATATATATATATATATATATATATATATATGTGTGTGTGTGTGTGTGTGTGTGTGTGTGTGTGTGTGTGTGTGTGTGATAGAGATAGAGAGAGAGAGACTTCTGCGTAGCCTAGTCGGTAGCGCGCTCGACTTTAGTGCGAGCGGTCCCGGGTTCGATTCCCGGTGGGGATAAAAAATTTCGGTGTTGACCCAGAATCGTGATGTCAATTGAGGAGCTGCTGTGAATAAAAGACAGTGGCGATCACAGTGAGAGCTTCGGATCTCCTCTC